>WBMY01015330.1:608591-650552 GCA_013397315.1 Donacobius atricapilla | reverse complement strand
CCCCCTTTTTTTTTTTTAATGTACCTTTATGGTATATTCAAGAACAAAACAATCAGGTCTCAAAGTTCAGCACCATTATGAAATTAAGTGCCAGTTAATTACTTGCCAAGGAGAGCAATCATGGACTCTGGACACAAAGTCTAGTGAGGCCTCTGGAGTGTCCTACATACCCAAGGCTAATGGAGATCTGCTCCATGAAGTTCTGTTATGTGGTGCTAGCACAGAGTCCCTTCACTTCATCAGGTATGAGCTTAAGAGAGCTGCTCATCACCATAAGGAAAGAGAAAGAAGAATTCAGGAAAGCACGAGTTTACCAGTTTTGCCATTGTCCATGAGAAATTGTAAAATTTGATTAAGAATGATTATTATGCATCTTTTGAGATAATTCCTTCTTGACCTGTTTTTAACCTAGTTCTTTAGTTTTCCACAAAACAAAGCTCTAATTAGACTCCTGAAGCATCAAAATATCTAAGCAAGTGAAAATAGTTTAAATCTCATCACATTAACACAATTATGCTGTGTCTAAAATAACACATGTGCTGTTGGGGGTGGATCCTCCCTGCATCTCCCAAAATGTAGCCAGAAGTCTCAGTAAATGTCCTACTGCTGTGGTTAATGAACAGAGGAGTTTTCAGTGTCTTTTCACCCTGCCCTAAAGACACTCCCAAGTAATTCAACAATTCCTTTATTGAAACTTCCTTGTTTAAATGCAAATGAAGAGCAGAGCTGAGCCTACAGTGTTGAATGAACATAAATTGAAATGCCTTAACCGGATTCAAGTTCCATGCCTTCCCTCTTTTCTTCTGTCGGGAAGATATGTTATCATGAAGTTTAAAAGAAATCTCTCTATGTATCCTGTTTCTATTCACAGAGGGCTGCTTGACTTTCCATTTGCCATTTTTAAGACCAATTAAAAAGAAACACATTCTTCATCAAAACATGTCCTTTACACCTGTGCAGAAAGCAGTCACTTTGAAAAATGCTCAGTTGCAGACATGTACATTATTCCAGTTAGTGAAAGTCATAGCATTTGTATCCAACATCAACACTAATCTCCCATTTACATCAAAATATTCTGCAGCACAAAATAGAATACTACCAGAGTGAAAAACCGGGCATATAGAACAGTAGCATATTCAACAGCTGTGCATGACTCTAGCTTTAATGTGGGCTATCTATAATTATGGTGGTAGTACAGAATCACAGTGGAGGTTTTCACTCTGGCTGATCAGAAAGAAATGTTCTTCAGCCTCATTGGAGCAACTGCACAACACAAAATGGATCACAAGGGTCTTTGTTGACTTTAGTTCAGGGTAAAACCCCATCAGGGCTTTGAGGAAGAGGACTGTAGCCTGTTGAGCCTGTCAAAATAGAATTCTCCTGAATGTGCTGATCATTCCCCTTATCTCTGGATTGTGAAAAGGAGGAGCCTGTTGCCTGTTGTCAAGAAGACAGACTTATTTAGGCCCTTTATATTGCTCCTCAGCACTCTAGTCTTGGATTTCCAGCCAAATGACATCTTTCTGTGATACACCCCTGAAACAGGTAGCTCTTCTGAATCCAGACAGCTGGTCATCAGCCCATCTTACTGCTCCCCCACTCCCTCTCCCACCACTCTCCCTGTTTGTCTCTGCGACATTGCACCCTTCCATGGAATTTTTTCTCAATGTTGTCCTGATACACCAGGTGTCCAGAGCCCTTTTCCCGCCTTTCAGCCTTCTCTCAACCAAGGGCAGCAGGGTTCCCCCATGCCCACCACCATATCAAGTCCTCTCCACAGAGATCTCTGGGATTTGGTGTGCTCATTTGGATAGATGTACTTGATCATCTCCCAGTCTTGCCTATGGTACTGGTTTTACAGGCACTGTGGTATGATAATGACACCATTATTTCAATATTTTCACATCAATTTCAAACAGTGTCCCCTCTGCTGAGAGATTCCCACCTGACTGCTGACGTAGAGCTAAGCTTTGCGCTTCTATACTGATTGACAAGAACTTTTAATAAAAATGTTATGCAGATGAAAATATAGGAATTTATGGAATGAGGTCCATAAGTAAATCCTACATTTTTTTTTGTACTACAGCCTGTTTTTCCCTGGAGAGCTATTCAGATCAATCCTTGATGTTATGTCCATATAATGAATGACCCAGGCAGGCACTGCCCTTTCAGATTTACTCATAAGCATGGCCCCTTCAGTACGTAGGATGTAATTGCAATGTAGGTCCCCAGGAAAAAGTAAGCTGGTATAAACCTGCTACCAGATAGAGGAGGGTTTGCAGAATCAAGATTTTATCTACTATTCCCATTGATTAACACCAATGGAACAAGTAATCCTGTTAAATTAATCTGGAAGATGACTATTCATGAATTTTCTAATGTCAAGTCCTCAGTTTCAGGTTTACAAAGTTGTCTGCCCACAGAGAGCTAACTGCAGGTGTGGTTTGATCATCTCTGGGAACCATTCAAGGAAGAGCTTCATGATGGAGTGGCCAAGACTTGGAGAAACATTAACAAAAGTACCATAAACCAGGGTGGCAAAGCTGTTTCTGTGCATTACAGAATGTTTACATAGCAATGTTCCTTTTAAAGCATCCCAAACTTTTCAGGTGAAAGTATTCTGTTCAGTAAAGCTTAGCACGATCCCAGCTAACAGTTTGTTTAAGGGCTGTTGTGGGGGCTGCTTCCAGTTGCAGTAACAGAGACTTCCCAGAGGAAAGAAGAGCAAGATGTGCAATTTTTCTGGAGACTATTAAAAACTACATTGCTGCTAGAGTACCACAGCATTTTGTCTGATAATATCTTCGCAGGTGGTAGGAAGGACTGGAATAATGACTGCTTTCTGAATGCAGTTCTTCAAAAGGGATGAGATGTTGGTAGAGGCTGACTCTTCACTCAAAAACCAAGAAGATTTGGTCTGAACAATGCATTTTCATTTTGAATCCTAATACTCATTAGATGCAAGAGATACAAACTGATGACCTCTTAAATTTGTTCCTTTCAAAATGCAAAGGTTCTATGGCACTATGGCACTTTTGCTCAATGCCTTTTTGCTTTTCACTCTTACAGCCTGGGAGCTGCAGGGAAGAAGAGTGGTAAATCTGTGAGTCAAAATACTGTGGTATGAAAAGTAAACCTTTGTTTAGTCCAGCAATTAAAAAACATCTATACACAATTATTTGTTATTACTTCTGCCTTCTAAATGTGCAAGCAAATGATGTTTGATATTCATAGTTGTTTAATGCTGGAATTAAAGGGAAACATTGTGGCCCAGCACCAGGGAGGGGAAGGCAGGGTTGCCATTCATCTGGAGTGAAATGCTTAATCATCAACTATACACTGCACTCTGATCTGTGCAACATCTGATTTCTGAGGAAATAAAAGTTCTGAAAGTTATTACAGAAAGCATAAATTGCATAAAGAAATATTAACAGTCGAAGTACACATTGCAAAGAAGGAAAAACAAAATCAAGATCTAAGCACTTGTTTCTCTTTGGCACCATTGGGAACCACGTATACATGCATGCAACATAAAATAATTTTTATAATTAAAATAATTAAAATTATTTCATTTTATGGAAATTATATTTCACGTTCAGCTGCAATTCATAGGATTACTTTGTATTATTTTAGCAAAATTGAAAAGCTGAGGCTTCAATGTATCACTAGTACTTCTGCTCAGCTAGAAACACGCAAAGGTATGTTTGCTTGTCTCTAATCACTGTCTTTTAATGTTTGCATTTTACATGATAATTTCACTCACTGCAACAGAAAGAGTAAAGTCAGCCTATTGTCTCAAAGTTATGCTTCCTCAATCAGCTCTGAAAAAAGTAAATAGCTTCCCTTAGAAAACTCTTACTCCTAGGAAAGAAAGTGTCCCCCAGTAAGATTTACACTTCTGCCTTAAGAAATAAACTACTAAAGTTCCAGTGTTTTAAATTGCTCCCAAAAGAGCAATTTAAAAAAGAGTTTTTCTGGTTGTGTGGGTGGTATACAAGTAGACTTCTACAGACAAGATTGTCCAATACTTAGAAAGACAAACCAGTAGCTTTTCTTCATAGAAGGAATGAGTCTTCTGCCAGACACTGCAGAGCTCTTGTGCCTCAAGACCAAAGCACTTGCAATGGCCATAATCAGCTGCCATGTGGCTGTCAGGGGGAAAAATAGTAACTACAAAGTTCTCATTTGGGGTAGGCTCTTAAACAAAGAGATTCAGCACAGCAAGACACAAGTTACCCATCTGATCCAGGTGATTTGTTGTCAACATCTTTGTAATGGGGGATCTCAGCGGTGGTGTGATAGCTGCTACACAAACAAGTACAGTAAGCTAATGTAAGCCACTGGAGCTTGAGTGCAGGAGGTCACTGAAAACGGGGCCCGGATCCTCCTTTTGGCACCCTCTCAGTGACAGCCCTGTCACTCGCCCACAGAGAAAAGTGATGGCGGCTATTCCAGCCTCCAAAAGGGCACTGCTCACCTTGTGGGGCCCTGGCAAGCATGGGCAAGCTGGGAAATCCTGACACTTTCCGGGGAGGAGACAGCAGAGTTTTGCAATGTCCATTCTGCGATCCTGGTTGCATGAGGGTTTTTGTTTGGCAGGGTTTCTTTTTTTTTGCCATTCGAATATCTGGCCCTTACATTGAGAGCATCACTCCCAAAGTATCTGAAGAGATCATTCCCATTAACATACCCCTTTAACATGGTAACTTCTGGTTCAAATATAAATCGGAAATTTAAAATAGCATCACTACGTGAACTTCGTGGGATCCAGGACACTGTATTTCATATATGTGTAGCATTAATGCCTGTGTCACAGGAACTGCCTTTCAGGGTGGATCAGACACTTTTTTTAACTAGCAACTCTATAACATACCCAGTCTAAACACTAGTCTCAGTCTTTTTTGCCTTCTATATCCAGAAAAATTTTGCAGACCAGATTGTCCTCATGATCCCTGCACAGTCCTGCTCCTTTCAGTCCATGTACACAGGTTTAACCAACTGAAACTTGGTAAACAGCTGTGCTGAAAACCAAGGGCAGGGGATGAAACTGGTTTGCTTCATTTTAGCATGCAATGATATATCACTATTTACTGAAACAATTTAAATTATTCATAATTTACAGATTGTTATGGCTCCTTTATCCTGAAAGCTATCTCAAACAGGACTTAGACTGAACAAATTTTGTCAACAGCCTTATTCCTTCCATTTAAGCCAAGTAATCTCCCTTATAGTCACTGGCTAGGACCCTATCTTTGCGTGAAAAGAGACAAGATAATTTTGTCATCACTGTCTTTTGTTTTAGATATTTATATTTTAAAATTCAATCTCTGTGAACTCTCAGATAAGGTTTTACCACTTGTTTGTTTGTTTTGTTTTTTTGTTTTTTTGTTACTGCTAAAGAAACTTTTACATCAGTCCAATTTACTGTCAGATACTGGAATATACTATTTACTGTCATATACTGTTCCTGGGAGGAGAGGGTAAGAATCCCAAAATACTGTGACATAGATGAAAATCACAGATTTTAACCATAGTCATGCTTTTTGTCTACAAATTCACCAACAGACTGAAACTATGATGCAACCCTTACCAAAATTTTTATTGAATCATATTTCAATCCTTTAAAGCAACCATTTATGGGAATCCAGTTGCTTTGTTCTCCAGTAACGTTTCCTTGCACTTTGCTCTAGGAGTTTTAGGACTGTTAAGAGTTGGAACCATACTCAGACTACTTTTAATAAAGTAAATGTGTTACCACACTTCACTACAACTTAACATTACAGAGCATGTACTGAGCATAAATATCATGTTGTCTGCAAGTACAGTTAGCAAACATGTCAAGAAAATCTCTGTCACATCAGGGAGAATTTAAACATGAAGCAAGCACAGCTAGGGCCAAACACTGATAAACTGGAAGCAACAGGTTATTTTTTTAAAAAAAATCTCTTGCATTTTGTTTAGCACACAAAACATATCACAATAAATCATGAAAACAGACAACATGTCATTCACTTCACGCTGAGCCCTCTTCAGGATTATTTGACAGTTGCCTGGGGTGTAAAAAGTAATTTTTAAGGAGTCACGATATGTACTTTTACAAAGAGACATCCCGATCAGCAAAACACACATGGAGGATGGTTCCTGCATGAATGAGTCAGTTTCCACTGGCTGGCAGAAACTTTCAGTCACTGAGCAAAATTGAAACAATTATTTGAATCTGTTCATCTTCACCTCTCTGAGTGGTATATGCATACTAGAAACTTAAATCCTGGTATTTTTTCTGTGTCTATTGTCCATGTTCCAATGAACATGGAAATAATCTTGAAAAAATTAGTCACTTTGCCTATTTTTGCAAAGCTCAGTCAAAAATCAGCAAGTATTTTTCAGCATGAGTCACTACCCACGTCCCTGTTGCAATAATTGGATTACACATTTTCATTAAAATCTCTGACTCTTGTTCCTACTCTTCAGTTAGAAGATGAGCAGAAGATAGGTTTGAGTTCTGTCAGAAGACAATGAAGTTTTCAAATGCAATTATGCACTAATTTTGTTTATTTGAAGAGACAACAAAATCCAAACAACCAGCTAATCAAGCGTGAGTTAATCAACCCATGCTCTAGACGACACCATTCAGCCAACTACAGTTGATAAAAAGCAAATGGCAAAATAACAAGGCTAACCCCTCATCCTACTTCCAGGCACACAAGCTGTGGCAAACCCCATAACCCAGCACCACTGCTCTTCTGCCTTTCAAGTCTGGGAAAATGAAAACGGGAAACGGTACCTGGGGAGAATCTGGTGCGATCTCGTGGGTGCTGGCTGCCGCTGGGCTCTCGCTGCCTGCCTGCCTACCTGCCTGCCCAGGCAGCCCTGCCCTTCCACCGCCTCGGCTGCCTGCGCTGGTCAATGTTTTACCAGGCTGTGAGCAGCCCGTGTCCCACCCTCCCGGCAAACATCTGTGGGAGAAGGCAGTGCCAGGGCCACGGGGGCAGAGCCAGTGCTGGAAAAGTTGCTCCTCTTCTACCTGCCCTGTTCTCCACAGGGAAAGCAAAACACTCAAGGGAAACCTGCTAAGAGGGGGATCTAGGGGAGGCATGTCATGAAGGGTAAAAAAAAAGGTACATAAGTGGTGCTATTAATAGATAATTTGTGGCAGGTAAGTCATGATAACTTTCCTCTGCATTGTTCTGAGGTTGGAGGCAAGCCTAGGCGTGCCTTGCTGAGAGCTGAGAGGGAACGCTTAATTTGTGGGAGTACATAAATTTCCAAGTAAATCTTTGGCATAAGAGAGCGTTCATTCAAATGACAGCTAAAACTCCAAAATCATAACAAAAAGACCTGAACTGAATGATGAAATAATGCAAAGGGAACGTAAACACAAGGATAAGGGAAAGCAATGGCCAAAGCAATCTGCAACATCCTGCTGTACTCCTGTGTCTTGGCTTTTCAGGAGTGCCTCAAAGTTAAAGCTCTACCTGTGGTAAACAGAGATTTCCTGTTCTCAGGAAGTTAACAATTACATGCAGAGGGCAGACGAAATGGGCTGGCGACTGAGCAAAGCACTGATACGGTGACACTGCTGCCTCCTGAGGAGAAAGGGTAGCTGCTGAACTTGGGAAGCACCCAGAGGCTGGGACTCAACATGGAGTGGCTGCTCCCAAAGTGGGAGACATTTTCTGGACCTGCTACGCAGATGCTTGTTCATGGAAGAACAATGGGAAAATCTAGGCTACGTTGTGTGTTCTGGTTTTGTGATACTGCCTTGTCTGTCATGGGTTTTTGATCCTGGTTTGGTGAAGAGCAATTAATTTTGTCTAATCTGGATCATAAACTTAAAAAGTATATATTTTAATGTGCATGTTTAAGGAGAAAATCTACACCACAGCTGCTCCAGCTAGTCAGATTAGCTGCTAAGACCTGCCACATGGTGCAACAATGATCACCATAATGGGGTCGATTTTGATGGGGTTGCTGTTGATCTGAATCATGTACAGCCTTACACAGGGTTGGGGATGTCTATACCCAGTGATGCTGGGCTGAGGGACACCAGCTGAGTCCAGTCAGGTTGGAAAGGCACTCACTGCCTGCTGGGTACACTGCTGTGTGTGTATTCACAGGTGGCCAGCAGCACAGCTCCATCCAGCGCAACAGCTTGTATGCACATGTGACACCATTGCTTCAGCAACTGGCTGTGGCTTGACTGGGGCAGATGTGTCACTGGAATTGGGAGTGCTTTCCCTGAGCCAGGACACCTCAGGGCCCAGGGCAAGCCTGCAGGGGCTGATGCATGGCCACTTGCTGCAGCAACACAAGCCCTGTGGCCACAGCCAATACCACATGCCCAGTGTGCCCAGCACACAAAAGTCTGCTCAGCTCTCTAAGGTCCATTTGCTCTGTGTGTTTTCAGGTGTGTTGCTCCCTTCTGCCAGTCTGCATCCACTTCCCCTCCCCTTTTGCCTGGAAAAGGAGAGGCAGAAGGGGCATGTCTCATGCCTTTGGTACTATGCCACCATGGCAGCAGCCTGTGACTGCCTGCTAGGATGGTTCTTTACTGGGAATGAGCAGGATGCTGGCATGGTTAGAAAACACATATGGACTTCCCTACAGCTGCTAGACACAACCCTGCTGCTCTAGGACAACCTGCAAGACTGATCAATATCTTTTGCATAAACCTCATGAATTCTCAACATCAATTTGTATACCCTCTGGATGAAAATCCCCCACAGCTGCTTTACAGCATCTGCTCCCACCCATGAGGAAAAGTGCAATAATTGTGCAGGAGAGGGAGAGAGACATCTTCTTCTGCCAGGCTTGTAAGCCCCATCATGTTAGCCTCTTTGTGCCTTGCTGATACCCCAGTAGAAGTAAGAACACCCTGCTATTCCACAGAGCTGTTTGGAGTCTCAGCTGTGGCTATCACCTCTGAGACCCCCAGGCAGAAGGAGGGGATTTATCTGAAAGAGCTTATCTGGGCTTAAGACTCTGTCTAACCAGATTCAGGGAGCAGGAACTTCTCATGGCAGTCTTGCTCCACAAATGCTGCTCTCAGAGAGATGCACCAGATACGCAAGGGAGGAGGTCCAGCCAAGCTGTTCCTCTCTTCAGTTCGGATGAGGAGCCCATTCAAGATCTCTCAGATTTTCCCAACAAAACCTGGTTGGAAAAGACCATGGTTCTGTGAAAAGATTTGCTTTTGCCAGCTTGATGTTTCCTGGTTGCAGTAGCATTTCAACAGAAGACTCTGGAGGAGACCTGTCCACACATCTTTGTCAGATAAAGTTTTTGTCACTGCTGTGTTCCGTGTCATGGTCTGGTCTTTAGCAAGTTGAAAACTGAGGCTGCAGTAGTGAGATGTAGAAGAGCAGCACACTGGTACTTGGGTTATGGAGCCAGCTCAAACTTAGTTTGCCTGGCAGCATGGACAAAGTTACTGCCTGTTATGGGAAGGTTGTACACACACTCAATATTCCTTGGTGCTAACACTTCTACAAATCATGTGAGCCTGATACAAGCATAAGAGAGTCAAATAGTGTGTAGTACTGACCCTCTGAGGCCAGGGGACTTCAAAGAAACTCAGTTATCGGTTGTAGCTGCCAGGTATAGCTACCACAGAAAAATGATGGCTCTACCACAGCACATTTAAAGTTGTATCATGTCTCCCTGGGCAAATAGAGCAGTGGAAAATTTGATGGGTCCTCCCCCAAAATCTGCCCTTGCAGATTAGCTGATATAAAGCAACAAAAACCAGACCTTTTTAAAATTGTTGCACAAGAACTAAAAAAAAAAATAAAAAAAGCCTTCCCTGTATAGCCATCACCTTGAGAAAACTCAGTCTGTTATTCACACATTTTCCTCTCTCAGACATGAGGTTTCCACAGGGCTCAGAGACAGGTGGATGCTTCTGAGGAGGCCAAGTCTGCCCTGGTGTCAGCTGGTCCGAAGTGTGCCACACCATGCTTTTGCAGATCACTGGGGGTGGGCTTCTGATTAACACACGGCTCACAGAAGGGACTAGGGCCCATGCAGACTTGGCATATCAGTCTCTTTACAGCATGCAACCTTTGTCACAGAGCACAAGGTTTCAAGGGCAATGTAACACTTGCATATTTACTTACTGTGAATGGAGGAGGTGCTGGGTTGGACAGCATACAGACTGTAAAGTCAAACATTAATTTAATACAGACATTGTATAACTTCCTACTGGCTTGGGAGCAATTAATACATAGGGATATTAAAAGTGAGAAAGCACCTAAAATTCACAAAGCTCTTTCAATGAAACATGAATTTACTTTCAAATTGTTAACAACCTTAACAGCACAGAGACCAAACAACAAAACTAAAGCATGGATATCAGGTAACAGAGGGGAAGTTTCTGTGAATCTTAAATAGGGTTTAATTTTGTTCCAGTTCTCTTTCAACAGATGCATTTGTATTTCATCCTGCAGGGCAACACTTGCTTTGGAAAAGAGTCCAGGCAGAACCAGAGGGGCTACTGCGGAGGATTTGAAAACTTTCCATTCCCAGTAAAAGAACCTGCATCTGAGCACGTGGGGCTATTAGGAATATGTTTAGACCCATCCCTAAGCACGGTGTTGAAACCACCTCCCCAGGAACTACTGGTACAGCACTGATCTCCTCTGACTGGACCTACATCCCCTTCTCTGGAGCAGAAGGACTAGCAACTGCCTGCTGCTAAAAAACAAGTGGGAGGAGAAAAATAATCACTGTGAGCTGTGGAAGATCTTTATCACAGTAAAACAGCAGAGACCTGAAGTATGAATTGAGAGTGATCTTTCAGCTGTGGCTTGAATGCTGCATACATGAGGACACCTCTCCAGCCGTGGAGAACCCAGACTGGGTGTCAGGGCTCTTGGAAATTCTACCTGGACATGCCAGCAGTGCAAGATCTACAGTCCTGCCATATGTACTCATGCTTTTGGTCCATAATTTAGTATCTTATGCTGAGCTTTCAGAGCAAAATGCCCTGTAGATATTCATCTATTGGAGAATGAGTCCTCAGCACGTGACAAAGTACTCCTCTGGACGATAAGAGATGGTAAGGAAACTGAAACATTGCTGCTACCTGATCCCAGAGCTGTTTGGCTTGTGGTTTCACTGGATAGGAGTTTCAGTCATCACTATTCCCTTAGAGGGAGCAGACCTTGCAAAACACACAAGATATGTAAGAAAGCTTGCTCATGATTCACAGAGAAACCAAACATTGATGGGAAAGAACACTGCAAGCAGATTCTGTAGAGCTGCCTTCAAAGAATGGGCATCACTGATACAAAATCATATGTCAGGCTAGAAAACACCCTACAAAAAGAGGCTTTTTTTCAAAAAACAAACCAACATATCCCACCTTTCTTGTTCACTCCCTTATTTGCAACTTTTTTTTTTTTTTTCAAAATTAGTATTACAAAACATTATAATCCAAAGCTTTCAGGGAGTATTGCCTATTTTTACTCTACCTTGTTTTGTAAGACCACACTACACTAGCGATTTGGCAACTTCACAGTGGGGACAAATATTTCAAAATATTCCTTTCTTCTGAACACACAGCTGTTAAACCACTTTTACATGTATTGCTGCATTTTGTGATGCCACCCACAATCACTCTTAGGAAAGGATTTGGGTAACTCGATGTTTTAAAATCAGGGATGTACATACCCCATGGGTTTGATTTTAATGCAAAAGTCTCTCAGCTAAGCTGCTTCTGTAAACAGGGAGAGGCTCAGGTTTTGCTGGTGCTGATTTAGTCAGGATCTTTACTGGACAGCTGGGAGGGGTATTTGTGGTCTGGAAGCTTTAACAATGTCCTCATCTTATCCCTGGGCCACCTGTAGAGACCAGGTGCAGAGGAGCAAATGGACAGGTCTGGGAGGAGATGCCTTCAGGAGCACCTGTGGCACCAGGACTGGCTGCAGGCAGCAGTGTCTGTGGGGCATTGGTGTGTAGGGACCATGACATTAATTTATTTATTATCTAGTATCTATCCTTATGTCAAGATACATTCGGTTTTAAAATGCTGTGTAAGAGCTGGCTGGACATGTGGAGCCCTAAAAAGTTAGAATTTCTAATAAAAGAGAATACATGTGTTGCTAACAATGCCTTAATTCTACTTTCTTGGGCATTAACATTGGAACTGAAACTAGCCTGTAGCCATTTTAGCATTGAGCATTCTTCTTACACTGTCCTTAGCACCTTATATTAAATGTGGGCAAATATTTGCTCTCAAATTCAGTTCCTAACATCTGATCATAGGAAGCACTTTCATTAGACTCCACAAGTATATCTAGTTGCCTTGAATAAACCCCAGGAGACAAATAATGTTTCTAATTAAAAATAACACTTAAGAAGATAGTACACACAGAGATTCTGTAGCTGAATGGAAAAGAATGGGCCTGAATCACTCTTTCCAGGACATACTGCCAAGATGATGAATGAAATATTTTTATTCTTACTTGCTTTACTCAAAATCTCTGAGGAGATATTGATACAGATCTCTGTGAGGCCAGTTCCTGAGGACTGTACTTGCGTATTTGGAAGCTATTATTTACTTAATTATCTCCATGTGGCCCAAAACATCCCAAAGCTTCAGTACACAGATGTCTTTTACAGCACATCCACCTCATCACCAAATTCAAGGCAAAGAAAAAACATTTGTAACTGAGGGGGGTGAAGTTCTGAAGGTTGGACCCACACAGTGGACCTCTTGCTTGGTGGCTTTCCTATCATCTGCCTGTAAGAGGTGTCTGGCTGCCTCTCACTTCTTTATTTTGGCAGAACTCAATAAAGAATTTCTGCCTAGAAATAGCAGAATGGCTGAGACACAGCTGGAGGTAGGTGGGTTACCACAAAAACACCAGTTAGTTGAGGATGCCAAGGATAGAGTGAGTGACTTGATAATTCTCTGAAAGGAAGTTAAGAGAAAATCATGGACATTAACAGACATTGCTCAGGAGGAACAGGATACTGGGAACTGCTTACAGGATGAGTGATAGATGCAGAGGAATGTGGCATAGAGCTGGAAGACATCTTATGGGTAGAAGAGATAAGAGGAAATCCACCATTTCAGAAGGGAAAAAAATTAGGATGGGGCAACCCAGCTGCTGGAGTGAAGTAAGTTGTTTTGGAGGGACAGCTAACGAGACATAGTAATGCTTGTGAGAAGGGAGAAAATGAGGGTTGAATTGGAAAGAGGAAGTAGTAAATACAGGATGTGCAGATGATGGTTTTAAAGGAGTGCCTGTGAATCAGGTAAGATAACAGTGTACTGGAAGAACATAACCAAAGGACATCTAGTCCCTGGGTGAAGGAAGAATTGGTGGGTAGTGTGCTTTCAGGCTATGCATCTGGCCCCAGTGTACTGGGCACTGGAAGCCACAATGCTCAAAAGCTGAAGAAATAGAGTCCATCTAGAGAGGGAAGTGGAAAAGGGTCAGAGGGGACAGCGCAACGGGGCCTGACCACATTAAAACAGGGATATTAGGGACAAAATTCCTTGTGTGGTGAAGCTGGAAGGATGCAAACTATTCAAGAGGGACAACCCCTCTTTGGTGGGAAAACCAAAGTGATGAGAGCTCAGAGATTTAAAGATCAGAAAATAAACTCCCTATGGGGATCTGATCTGTTAGGGAGCATTTTTGTGACCAGGGTGAAGTCTTGCTTCACTTTCATGAAGTCAAGCAAAGCAGTGAGGCTGAGAAGTAGAAAACTAACAGGGACGGGGGACATTAAATGACAGTCACTGTGCTGAGAAATGAGAGATCTTTGGGGCAGCTGGAGAGAGCCTGAGGTGCAAAATTTGAGGAAGAAAACAATTAGGAGCAGCGTATCTGCAGGTGGTGGACCGGGGGAGGAAAGAGCGCTGGGTGCAAGCTGCAGGAACTGGAGCTTGCCAACCCTCTCTGACAACCAGTGGCGCAGTGTCAGACATGGGCGGGCATTGTGGCAGCGGCTGCTGCTGCTGGGGCTGGGCCACTGCCAAGGCAGCAGGGAGGGCCGGGGAGGGCAGGTCCTTGGTCACCTGCTGCTGCCAGGGTGAAAGGAGGAGCAGGAACTGGAAGGGTGACAGTTGAGGAAGAAAAACGTAAAATTAACCTTTTTCCTGTTTATGATAAAAATACCCTCAAGCAGATTTTCATACTAATTAAAAACATTCTTATAGAAAGTGCCTAGGAGAACCAGCAATACCCTCTCTACAATAGCTACATCACATGTGCAAGCAAAATATGTTGTTAAACTTGTTTTTTTTCCTATGTAAGGACTAAAACCAGATATCATTTACTCCAATGAACACACAACTAGTAATAGTTTGTGCTTGTAGAGTTCCCATCTATTGTATAAAAGCTGGAGAGCTGAGTAACACAATGTTCTGTACTAGAAAACTGCAGCATTTAGCCATTCTACCAGCTCCCCAGAGTAATTTTATGGTATTTCTATTTTTTAATCCTTCCAGTAACAGTGAAAGTGGATTTGTTTTTCAATGCAAAAAAATTATTTAAGAGCAAATCTGTCATGCCTACTCTGGCAAGCACATTGATGCATTTTTTGAGCTCAGTGGCAAATCGATCTTCAATCTGGCTGTCCTGAGGCAAGCAGTATGGCTAGTGAGAAAATTATGATTCAAACTCCCAGGTTACAAAATTCATCTTGCTCCTGCTCAAGATTTTAGAATTTAAAAACCTTTTACCAGATTATGCAGAATTCACTTTATAACACTTCATCTTAGGCAGACAATTTTTGAGAGCTGACATACGGAACCCTGCTCTACTCACTGCTATGAAATCAGGAGCTGTTCTGTACATGTATTTCAGTGAAAAAAGTGCTGTCTACTTATAAGTACAATCACAGATATTTGTGGTTGGCTGGGTCTCAGTCCGGTTTAGCTGCAAGCTACAATTCAGATTCGAGGCTTGGACTTAATTTATATTAGAACTGGAATTACACATTGTGCTCCCACTAAACTTTGCACAAGATGGGCGGACTCTCAGGACCAGCTTGTTCTTTCAAGTCTTCTGCTTAGAACAAACCTTCTCAGAGGACAACAGTTTGTACTTGAGATTAACTTCATCTGTACTAGGGCAAGATCTTATAATACTAGAATTATAGGACTATAGAATAATTTGGGTTGGAAGGGACCTTTAAAGGACACCCAGTCCAGCCCCTTCAGTGAACAGATACATCAACTTGATCAGGTTTGTCAGACCCCTGTCCAACCTGAACTTGAACACTTGCAGGCATGAAGTGTCTAACATCTCTCTGAGTAACATGTTCCAGCATTTTACCACCATCCTCATAAAAAATTTCTTCCTTATATCTCATCTGCATATTATAGATATAGATATAGATATAGATATAGATATAGATATAGACATAGATATTTGCTCTCTCACTTTAAAACCATTCCCCTTGTCCTATTGCAACAGGCCCTTCTAAAAATCTGTCCCAATCTTTCTCCCTTTAGCTACTGGAAGGTGCTATAAGACCTCCCCAGAGCCTTTTCTTCTCCTGGCTGAACAACCTGAGCTCTCAGATTTTCCTCATAGGAGAGGTGATCTAGGCCTCTGGTCATCTTCATGGCCTTCCTCTGGACTTGCTCCAACAAGTCCATGTCCTTCCTGTGCTGAGACCTCCAGAGTTGGATATAGCACTTGAGTAGAGAGGGAGAATCACCTCCCTTGGCTGGCTGGTCACATTTCTCTTGATGCAGCCCAGCCTGTGGTTGGTTTACTGGTCTTTGAGAGGACGTTGCCAGCTTGTGTCTGATCTTTCATCCACCAGCACCCCCAAGTCCTTCTCCACAGAGCCTTTCTCAATTCCTTCATCCCCTAGCCTGCCTTGATTCCAGGGGCTTCCCTTACCCAGGTGCAGCACTTGCACTTAGCCTTGTTGTTCCTCATGAGGTTCTCACAGCCCACTTCTCGAGCTCATCCTGGTCCCTAGGGATGGCATCCCATCCCTCAGGCGTATGAACTGCATGACTCAGCTTGGTGCCATCGGCAAACTTGCTGAGAGTGCACTCTCTGGCTTTTTTGTTTCAAAACAGTCCCCTAAGCAGTGAGGATTTAAACACTTGAAATTATTTAACTTGATTCAACACAACTCAATTTGTTCCACAAGGATATGGAAGAGCACTGAAATTTTGCCTGTGTTGTGGACTCCTAGTGTGGTCATTTTTATGGTACTGTGCATCAGTTATGAAAAGCTACATTTTTCTTCTGTTTTTTAAACAACAAAATAGATGTGTGAAAACAGCCATTCAGAAATAACATGCATAGAGTCCTAAATGGATTTTATAGGCTACTGTGTAGGGAGACGATAAATCATATTTTAATGATTACCAAGATTCCAAGCATCACCAGGTTATGAGAAAGGTCATAGAAGATGCCTTAGTAAAGATTTCTAGGCAGAGTCTAAGTCACTCAATTTATCACCATTAAAATATAAAATTCTGAACTGAAACTGTTAGTGTTGTGTCCCCAAGTGTGAGAACAGTGCTACAAGCCTGTTAGCAGGGTTTTTTCATGACTGATTGTACTTTCCTTTTTTTTTTTTTTTTTTTTTCTGCAATTTATCACCTGAATTTAGACTGAAACTTGATTGGTGGTTTGGAATAATCCTAAAGTATTTAGCAGTGATAGTTGGTATTTCATCTTACAGCTACGTACTTGTGGGCTTTCAAATCCTCTTAACGGTGTACATTTCCTTAGCCTTTCCCTTGAAGGGAATTCCAGCTCACTTGTTTTTCATATGATGTTTTCACCTCCTTTGATATACAGTCAGGTCTGAAGCAGAACACTGAAATTATTAAAGTCAGAAATTAAAAAATAATGCTTGGGTTCACTAAGCTTACTGGGACCATTTTGAGTGATATATCCTATCACTCAAAAATGGCCATTTATCTGGTCTAACACATTAGTCAGATACTGGTTAAAAATGTAGGGATGGGAAACTGAATGTCTTGGCCACTTCTAAAGATTTTCTTCTTACTAGAGGACAATACTGTCTCCAGACAAAAGTACCAGCAGCAAACACCATTTATGATAGGAAAAGTCAGAACGCTCTCATGTATTTAATTATTAAAATTGAAAGTGGCTCATGAAAATATCATGAAAAGTCTTTCCATACCTCCACCTATTTCTTGGGTTGGCAGTGGGGACACTAGACTGCTCAAAAGTGAAAGGCAGCAGAGGACAAGAACAGGTCCAACACAATAAGGAGCAATGTCTCTGCCATGTTTTGTTTGGGGCCAGCCAAGGCTGCTAAAAATTTCCTATTTGCCATTTATATTTGCTTCATTAGAAGAAATAGATTATCTCCTGCTAGACACTGACTCTGCTTGAGCCATGGTAAGAGTTGCCATTGCAGTGTCTTTTGCAGAGGTACGGCGCGTAGCTGGCGTGTGCCTGCCCTCCCAGCTGGCACCAGCTCTGACCAGCCTCACTCCTCTCTGCAAGCTCACTTCTAGGCTGGGGCCCTGGCTCAAGAGCTGGACCTGAGAGCCTGCCACCAGGCAGATCTCCTGTGATCCTCCCTCCACCCCGGCATTCGCTCCAAGCATGGCCACGAGGATGCCGGGAGAGCAGCCAGAGCTGGGGAGTGCCCGGCACCCCACCTGGGCTGAGGTGTAACCCCAGCACATCCAGGGGAAAGGTAAGGTATTTCCTCACCAGAGGCCTCTCTCAGGAACGAAGGCGACGGCATGTTGGAACACGGTCACTCCTCAATACAAACAAGTGAGGGCAACTCAGCCAATCTAAATAAACAAATAGAAGCATGGAGGGAGGAAAATTTGCACCTTTTGGATTTGCTGCTATTCTTCATGTGCACATTTGACACTTAGATGTTATTTCAGTGGATGCCATGTTCAGTTATTGATTAAATCCAAGTTACTGAGCCCATTACTTCTTCTTCACTGATGTCATTTTATTGATAGGTTTATCAATATAAATGAATATAATTTCATTTGCTTGTGGTTAGATAAATCATCAGTGAAAAATCTTTATTTTCTTGCAGTGCAAAGCTCACTAAAAACATGAACAAGGCAGAGCATCAATGAATATAAGCTTGTGGGATCACACTGTGTATGAGCCTGAAATTCCAGACTGTGAATCAGTCTGTGGACTGTGTGGCAGAGCCTTTAGTGATCCTTTGCACAAAAATGGAGTAAGTCTTGTTGAAACTTCATTCTCATCAGTGTGTTAGTCAATGTTTTGGGTGTTAGCATCTTGCTGATTGCTTTCTTTGTTAAGGAACAGTAAATAAAATGGTAATGTGTA
Organism: Donacobius atricapilla; assembly: GCA_013397315.1. Classification (NCBI taxonomy): domain Eukaryota; kingdom Metazoa; phylum Chordata; class Aves; order Passeriformes; family Mimidae; genus Donacobius; species Donacobius atricapilla. The sequence continues at coordinate 632,268 of WBMY01015330.1, read as the reverse complement.
GCTCCTTTGGTGTACAGATCTCCAAACTGTGATGTATCTCTGAGGGGAGAAGCAAAGGAGAGATGGATTTATAACCCCAGAGCTGTACCAAGGAATTGCCACTGTTAAAACAAAGTTCACTCCATCCCTGCACTACTCATGATGGTGCTGACTATCAGGAGCTCTGCGAGCTTCTGGACTTCTGCAGGCATTAGAGGCGCTGGTGGGTATTCTGAAGGAATAGAGCAAACATTCTAACATGTCCCATGCCCTGGGTTAGCATCCCTTGAGTGTTGTATGGGATAAGCCAACATAGAGAATTCATGTCTGTTTAGTCCTAGAGCTCTGTTCCTTCTTCCTTCTATATGGTAACTGGAAATGGAGGCAAGGGGGTTGTATTGTCTTAGTTCTGCTAAAATCCCTCCCTTGCCACCCTATGGTGGTAAGCCTATGTGAAGTAGTATATGCAAGGAAGGAAAGAAGATAAATGGTGTTCTGGAGAAGGTGAGAGGAATTCTCATGGCCTCATTAAAAACACATTCCCAGGAAGCTGATTTCTAGAAACTAAATTTTCTGTTGATATCATTCCAGTTGAGTGAAGAAGGAAAAGGTGGGACTATGGCAGCCACTCAAAAAGAGGTTTCAGCCCTAGCATATTTTGGTGACTTTCTTTTAGAAACCTGTGTCTCCAAGATCCTTTTTGCCTTGTGAATAAGATGCTGAAGGAACATGCAAGCTAAATGTCTGTATTTCTAACCTAAAGAAAAATACCATGCTCAGTCATGCAAATTCATGTGTCAGTAAGAATCCACTGACATCCCTGGGATATCAGATCATGGGTTGACACAACTTCTTTTAACCTAATGAGTCTGCATTCTTCATTAAAACATACTGGCACAGTTCCATTAGAGTCAAGGTAGTGGTACTGTTTCAGAGGGCTTCACAGCAGAGCTTCAAGCAGTGTGACTAGTATCAGGAACAAGTTGTTTTATCTCCTCTGAAACAAAACCTTTAAGTGCAATAGCAGTTGATGCTTATATAAAACCTTAAATAATGCATAAACCATTTAGAAAAGTTTTATGGAAGCCTATATTCCAGGCAGCACAGATATGTACATACCTCAAAAAAGGCCATTTAAAAACATGCCTTAGCTCCCTGCAGCCACAGAAAAGCTCTCATATTGTGGTGACAGGCATCTGTGCACACATTTGACGCAATTCCCATGATTTTGTGTATATATGTGTGCTCAAAAACTGCAGCATCTCTTTTTTAAAAAGTATTTGTAAATAAAAATATTTTTTATATTTTTAAAATTTTAGAATGCTTATTTAAATAATTTTTTACAATTACTAAGCCATAGAAATATCAGAGTATTTTTTTTCTTCAGAACACATATTGCTTGTACTTTGCCACATTGGCACTCAGAGGATAAACCCACAAAACGCAGTGGGCCAGAAACAGCTTGTCAGAGTGTCGCCTCCTCACAGCTTCAGACTTAAAGGCAATGGAATTGCACTGATGTTTTTAACAGAGTACTTATCTTTGCTGCAGTATAAGAGAGGGGGATAAATAATACTGCTTTTTTTCTGGTAGTCTAAAGATAAGCAAGTTAATTTAAACTACAGAGTATAATTTTTCTTGCTATATGTTCTCAAGCACAAGGGCAATCCAAGTTTTGCTGTATTGCTGTGATGTCTGTTTTACTTATTTAGAGGACAAAGGAAGAACTTGGGATCATTTGTTAATCCATAAAATTTTAAAAAATTATTTTAATTTCATAAAAGAAAGCACAGATCTCAGTTTTTCCTATGCACAAAAAGAGGGACAAAGTGGGAAAGAAGAGACAAAGAAGAAGGTCCTCTTGGCTAGGGCTATCTTGTCAGGCTAGTTTAACAGGGTTAAAAAAACATCCTAGTGTAAATACATGGGACCACTATAGCTCATGGCTTCACAAAGCATAGCCTGCAACTTACTGGACCCTAGACAAAATACACTATCATGCAGTGCTGCCCTTGCCACTGAGCCCTACTCCTGTGTCTCCCCATGCATCTGATACCTATAGCCATGGTGTAGCTGACAGAACCACCTGCTTCCCAGAGGTACTGTGGCACCACTGCTCCCTGCAGCGCTCTCCCCTCCAGATCAGGCACAGATGGGAAGACAGAGCACCTTAAATTCATCTACACGTGAGAAGACTGATATCCAGTTGGCTCACAATTCAAATAAAAATGTAAGAACAGTGTTACTATTTCAGATTTTTGGGGCTCAGGTATCCCAGTAACCTGTCTGCAGCAGCGACAAAAAACTAACCCCTGAAGAACAGCAACAATAGGATGAACATAACTGATCTTTTCTGCAAGTCATCTCCCAGCATCCAACCATTTTCAGCTCAGGGGACCCCTCCAGCCTGATCTAGACTGCCCAGTGGTGGACCTCTCCTCCAAGTACTCTCCCAGTCTTTCCTTGAGTTTCTGAAAAAAACTGCTGCAACTGTCATACCCTTTGGTAAAGAGTTTCACAAATCCAGCATTTGTTGCATGAAGAAATACCCCCTTTTATTCTGACAATGGCTCCTAACTCCTTGTCTAACAGTCACTACCTCCTGCATTGGGAGCAGCTTACCCTAAACCACCCACTTCATACCACCCCAGATTTTATAGACCTGAATCCAGGAAACCCCTGTGGTGGTCTCTGCCTGAGCCTGAGCCTACTCAGCCAGAGGCTATCACATATGTTTTGGCAGCTTTTTTCAAGGGATTAGGGAATTTACTAAAATGTTCTTGTTGCCCAGGGTCTCTGCACATCCTTGTGGCAAACCTTCAGCCCTCATCCACTGGTTGGACATTGAGTATCCCAAGAACAACAGCCACGTAAAGCTTGGTGTGGGCTGCTGGTCTCAAATATTTAATTGCCAGAGTGTGAGTGCTAAATTGCTCTCTTCATGGTACTCTGCAAAGTACCAAAGATTTTGCTTTACCTGGTGTATTAAGTTTGGGATATTAAAGCTAAGACCCCCTCATTACTTAAGTGCACTCATTAGCTTTTAATTATATTACCTGACGTGTCTCCCTTCCATCACATTATTCTGCCACATTTTAATTTGCCTTATGGCTTGGTTTCCGTTAGCTGTAAGTAAGCCAGAAAACAAAACTTTTAGTGGTCATCGGCACTGCAAGCACTCATATGCTTATTGCTGCCTGCAAATAACTAGATGTGATGCTACTGAGTAATTTTTTCAGTTGCCCTATGAAAGCCAAAAATTCAGGATGAAGTCAGTCCGTGGACTTTTTTAAAAGCCAGCATCCTAAGGAATGATTTCTAATGCTCCATGTTTTTGCTATTTTAACTTCTCTCAGTAAGCGGACTGGAATGGAAATCCTGCCTGATCAAGTAGATCTTGTTCAGGCAACATACCTTCAATGGATTTTGCATCCATTCATCACAATCATTTGCTTTAAAAACTGATTTTATGTCTAGCTAGAACACAAGAAAATATGTTTAAACAGAGTACCCCATGTTTACATGTGCACCATGTGGCTACCCAATTTATCTCCCATACCGGGACTGGAGGGCATTTTTAATTATTTACAGCAGGGGCAGCTCATCATAACCACATCTGTAAAAATCAGCTTGACCACTCATATTCCTCACAGGTCTATGAAGCATCCCAAAAGTATATCCTGCCCTGCTCATTATGCAGACCTTCCAGGCATCTTCTCCCCTGCTGAGGCAGGGTCACCCAGCCCTGAGAGTAAGTACTGGCATCCTAAAGAAGAGCAGCTGGAGCCAGGAATGAATATGTGGAGAATGGTGGGACAAATGTATCAAATACCTCAGGTTAATTGACAATCAATTAAAGCTAATGCCTAGGACAGCTCTCATGATATTGCAAACTCAGGGCTGAAAGTGGTAGATATAGAGGGCTTACATCTCTGCAACTTTAAATAGAAGATGCTGATATTATTTCTTACTTATTTACTTACTTCTGTTTACTATGGTAAGCAATTTTTCAAAGCAAATTGAAGATGATAGTATAGACCAGAAATAACTCCATGTCAGCACAATAGGGGTGACTCGATCGGCATCACTTCTACTGACATAGATGTTTCAAAAACACCACAGTGGCAGCAGACACATCAGAGGAAGGTAATACTGCTGTAAAAGTGCAATGAAATGATACCCCTGTGGGTCACCACTTATGGCCTTTCCCTCTATTCTCAACCAATTACAATATTGCTCTGGTTTCCTCAGGGACCTGCTGGAGGAGCACTGCTAAATATTTCACACAGCCCCCCACTCTGAGAGAGACTGCTGGAGAAACAGCTTGGACCTGAGAATCACTTATGGATGGGCTCATGGGTGGGCTTTGCACAGCCAGGGCCCTGGTTCTGTGGCAGAGCTAGTTTCAAGTTAGTAATTGCATGTTTAGTATCCATTCTTCTGCTTTGTGATAGCCACTCCTTTGTCACTGATTTCACGCACCACAGGAACACAGGTCCCATTGGCATCAGCGTTCTTCCCCTGGCCTTGCCTGCCCTGCAGCAGTGACCCTGCGCTTCCTGGGTTAGTAACTGTAGACTGCTCAAGCCACGTTTCTCCAGGATTCAAATTACTAGGATCAAAAGTTCAGCAGGTTCTACACTCAGTCAGTCTGTTTATGTGTTTATTTGTTCCAGTAACCTGCCAGGTCTTCACAGGTTTCAACAATCCCATGAAAAGATCCTTGCCTTTCTTCAGAGCTGGCTTGACTTGTGTGAGCACAAACTGAGAGGCTGCTTTGGAGGGTGGGCAGAGATGAGGGGTTAGTGAAGGATCATGAAATGCTGTTTGGAGCCAGAAAATTGCCATTAAAGAATGCTGCCCACTTATGTAGAAAAACTGGGTGCCAGCCGCTCACCAACCCTGTTATTCAAGTTCTGCAGCCTGCAGCAAGAGGCTCCTAGAATTAGTGCTCCCAGACTGGTGGTGAGACACCTCTGATGTCTGAAATGGGTTTGCCTTGGGGTTGTTAAATACCTGCTCCATGTGACTGGGATAATTAAAAGTTTTTAGCCAAACAAATCCCTGTTTGTGAGGGTATAAGAGCTAAGAAGATTAGATGTTAGTTAAACGAGACATAACTGAGAAAACAAAGTTGCTGCTGTTAATTCTTAAAAACGCTACCCCACTGTGTGTGGGTGAAAGGAGTGGATAACAAAATTAACAGGGGAAACAAAAGTCTCAGATGACAGGTATATCCCATCAGAAAAAGGTGCTTCCTTGAATCCCATATTGCAATGTAATGGGGGAATATATTTATTCTACATACAGGTGGCAAAGCCAGCTTTAGTAAAAATTGGACTTGACCTCCTGTATTATACTTGCAAAGGACATGTAGGTATTTTCTATTATTCTACATGTTTACTACCACAGCCCATCGACTAAACAGGTATATACAAATAGCCCCAGAAGCTGGCTAAGCACAACACAGCTCCACACTTTGATCAGAAAGATTGTCTGCTACTAGACTGAGAAACTGGATGAGTCTTGTTATACTGACCAGCTGGGAAGTCAGTGCCTCTTAAAGACTTTCTACCTTGCTGTTGCGGGGGCGGGGGGGGGTCTCAGTTAAAAAGAATCAGCTTCTTTTACATTTTCATAGGAATCAGAAGTCAACTGTTTTCTTCTCCCAGTAGGGAACTGCTTGCAATTGCCTCCCCAGTAAGAATAGATGAGGGAAAACTGAACTTGGATTCACAGCATATTTGAGCCGAACAAATGTTTCCTCCCTACAAAAAACCTCCACAAAACCCAGGCCATTAGAGCCTCCAGACTCCTCCTTCTCCTCCTCTGCAAACAGACTCATGTCTTATGCTTGCTTAGAAATTCTTGACTTTATTCCCAGTGAAACTGATCAGTTCAGCAGCAGCCAGCAGCCCTCTCCATCAGCATCTGCTGCTACCTGTCATTTTTCCTTGTTTCACTCCTTCCCAGGCAGACATCCCATGGATCCCAGACATCCCATTTTATCTTGATGGCTTCATTCTCCCCTACCAGCCTCATTCTAAAACACCTGCTAAAGCTGCTAGCACTAATTATACTTTTATTTGAATATAAATACTGTGCTTGGGGACATAATAAATATACACCTGAATTTGGAGCCTCTGAAAGAAAGCTGTTGAGCTGATTGGTGCCAATGAGGAAGGGAGAGATGTAAGAACTACCTCCACAGAAATCAGTGGAGCCAAACCACGTCAGTGAGCATTCCTGGGTGCTGGAACGGAAACCAATTGCACCATTTAAGGTCCAGAACAGCTGACACCCTTTGGACCCATATCATTTAAATACCAGTTGACCAAACCAGAGGGCAGGTCATCACTCTCCCAGGCACAGACCGAGGGTTAGGGTGAGCTCTGGATTGTATATTACACACAGTGTGGGTGCAGTTATTTGGTTTTGGCAGGCAACACAGCATCTTCCTCTGGAGGCAACCAGCCTCTGTGCCAGAGAGTGATTCTGTGCATGTTTGATTTACTAGCAAAGATGTAGCTAATAGGGAACAGAGATAGAAAACCAAACTCCTTATTTAACAAGCAAAATAAAGAAATCTTTTACATCTGGAAATACTGAGGCAGATGATCAAATAATTAGCACTGCAAGTTTGTACTGCCTGCAGCTAGAAGAATTGCTCTCTGTGGAAGCAGGAATGTGGTTGAGCCTGAAAGAACGTGATAAGGCATCTGTGCCTAAGATTTTTGGACAGTCTGCATACGTCACAGAAAAGTTTCCACAGAGTTGAAGGAGCATTCAGAACTGGACTCCCATGGAAAAACTCCTTACTCTACTCAAGTGAGGATGACTTGGCAAGTCAGTGCCAGTGCTGCATTTTTACTCCTTCTGAGAAGGTGTATCAAAACTAAAGGTGTAGAAACAACCTTGTTTTTTTTAATATCACAAGTTGACCCCAGAAGCAACAATAAGAAAAATTCTTTTTCTTGCTTTTCTTGACCAAAAAAAAATCAATTTCAGTGTAATTTTTTTTCCACAGCACTTTAGAGGTTACTTCAATTTCCCCATAAAGTGCTTACAGTTGCAAATTGGAAATATTTTCCTTGGAATTTTAATTTTTATACAGATCAGTCTGTTTTGCAGACTCGAATAAAATAGTTTTATTGTAACAAAATCTTCACTTTTGTTAAGTATGTAAGCTGTTTACATATATTTTTATCCTAGCTGGAATCCTGATGAGCTTGCATATTGTAAGGAAAAAAAGTACGGGTATGGATTTCTATAGTTATGTTTCATCACAGGTGTGGGATGAGATTGGCTCTAGCTATGAAATACAAATGTAGTCTATAGAGATCTTGCTGATCTAGCAGAAGTATTTAACAAATCTCCTGGCTCTTTTACAGAAGATGATTCAAGCAATCCATAGGTTCCTAGGGTGCTGCACAAGATCACAACCTGATCACATGTGTGTGATGGCATAAACAGATGAATAATAGCAACTGCATTTTCAGTCCCACCCGCATTTCATCTTATTTTTTTAAATTACATTACACCTACACACAATGCTTGGCTAAGATTGACAAACCCAGACTACAAGAAAATCAATATGTTGTTTTCTGTATGTGTGTATTTCAGTAGGAAATAATATCTGTTTTTTCCCCCCTTTTTTCTTGTTTGCATTTTCAAGGAAATAAATCTGAGAAAACAAGCCACGAATGTCATTAGTTGCCATGGGATTTCAAATGCAAAGTCCCAATACAAGTGCAGGTAAGACTGGACTAGAGTAGGAGACAGCTAACCTATTACAAAATATTTCTGCCTGGCTTCCCCATGGGGCTGCTGTCAGCTCCAGCACATGCCATGACCTTGCCTCTGTTGAGAACTGGAAGAGTATTGGCCTTGACTTGAATGGAAGCAGGACCAACCCCTACTCAGACAGTTTCATACACTACGTGTCGGATGTGCGTGCCAGCATTATGCAACGGGGTGAAAAATGAAAACCTGTCAGGCACAGAACTGGTGCACTCAAGGACATACTGTTATTTGTTTTGCAGGTTTGCCACTCTAACAGGGATTAACCACGTGCCATTGATAGCTGCCTTGATAAAGTCATTCAAAACACTTCATTTTTTAACTTTCAGAACACGATCTAAACTTTTGAGGGAAATAGCTTGTTTGGCCTCAAGTTTTTATTTGAAAAAAAAATAAACTGGGAAAATATTTGCTTTTTCTAGTCTTCTCTCCCCAATTTTCCCCTCCTTTGTCCTCCAGCTAACAGAGCAGCAGATTGAATTCACCTCCCAATTCCTTTAATTAATTTTTTCAACCAAGTGGGTAGGTACTGTAAGTTGCCAACCTTCACTTTCTGGAAATTCTTTGGTGTATTACTGCATAGCAGAGTGGTGTGACAAGGATAAAGAGATTAGAAGTAATTTCATATAACTCCTTCTGTCAAAATCTGCAGAAGGCTTTCACTGGTAACTCTGAGAGTTGCTGAAATTCTTCATAAAAAACTTTCAATATATAGGCAGGAAATCTCTAAGCTCTAAGACACAAAGTAACCGAAACAGAGGGAGAGAAGGAATATTAAATCAAAGGCTGAATAGAGAGGGAATACAGGGAAAAAAAAAGAAAAGCCCACCTTGCTCAAGTACAACACTAATAATGCTTGTTATCTCCAGGGAGGTTGACACCAATTCAGCTTTGAAAGCCAGAAGACTGCATGCTGATTTTTACCCATTTCAATTAAGTGGGCATAACCTGTGCAGGCACAGGCTCTCCTTGCTAGCCTTAGACTGCCCAGGAGGCTGTGAGCTGCTGCTTGATGGTCACTACTAGAAGCTGCCTTGGCCCACACAAAACTCAAGACTGTTTTGTCCCTGTTTGTTGGACCAGCACACTTCACATACGGCCTAGACAGGTGCAATCTGGCCAGTAGATGAAGAATGTTTCCTAGTATGGTGGTCAGGTATGGCCCCTAGAATTGTCAGTGTGAGAAAGCAGGGGTGAAACACTCAGAGAAGAAGGAACTAAGAGTGATCTGGCCAACAGAGCTGGGCCAGCCTGTAGACCTGATAGAAAAGATTTGAAGATGAAAAGAGGGTGGTTTGCATTCTCTGTGTTTGTTCTATTAAATGAACAGAGGAATGGACAGATATTAAATGATAATGTCAGGCCTGCATCTTTTGAAAAGTTGCTATTGTGTTACAAAGCAATCACCAGGTACTGCAGGTCCTCCTCAGAGCCTGCAACCTTGCAGAAGAACAGAGAAAGTGCAGATGAGCATGAGCACTGGTGCATGAAAGGAAATGTACTGCTACCACCATGGGTTAGGAGAAGAGTTTAATTGCTTTGTCCCCTATTAGAGGTGCATACTCTTCTGTTTTTTTGGGAGCTCCTTTTCTGTCTTCGTGAATCATTCACCCATTAGTTTCCTCAAACATGTTCACAACTCAGGTTTGCTCAATGAAGGCTGTAGCATGATCTGCTGTATTGCAGCCCACCCAGGACAGGAGTTTTTGTCCTTCTCCTTAGCAATTTGCTGAGAATGAGGGAGGTTGCTCTGTGTGCTTAATTTCTGACTCTGGATTTCAAGCTGGTTGACCAGGGGATGCCTTCCTGGTTGACCAGCGGATGCCTTCCCTCTGGTATCTGTGGTACCCAGCACAACAAGTGTTTTTCAGTTGTCCATTTCTGCTTTAAAAAGAACCAAAGGTTTGCCAGTATGCACTGGCTAGGAAATGTAATGCATTCATGCTCTGATCCTGCACCTTTCTTGAGTCACAGTTACTTTTGGGATGGTTTGATGGGAGGCAAAGCAGCTCCATTAAATAGTTGTGCCTCAGGCCCAGGCTACCTGAAGGCAAAGTGCGAAGCAGAAACACAGCCCCCTGTGTGGTGGGCAAGCCCGAGTCCACAGTCCCATCATCTCAGTCTCTGACCAATCTCCTGTTTCTCACCTGAAAACAGCTTGAATTCAGGCAGCTCTCACTTGTAACTGTCATCCATCAGGAAAAAGAGAGTAAAACACTTCAACAGCACAGGGTGAATTGCTACGTTTGATTTCTACTACTTTACAGGCCACTTAAATAAACAGATCTCTAGAATAGGTAAACTGTGGTGGCCAGAGCCATGCTGAACATATTCCCTAAGCAAGAAAATGTCTAACCCTAGTACACCTCTCATGAGTAATACCCCAGTCCTCGGCAATGCTCCTCACTATTTGTCTTCCATAATCTCCTCCTTCATTACCCCCCCCCGCCCCCATCCTTTTAACCATGCAGAGGACACCAGCTTCATTTATGTTTTCAGCTGTTTTTTCAGCTGCAATGCTGTCAGTGAAAGAGGCTCCCCCTGCAAGGTTTTGGTCACCTGTCCTGCTTGGCCAGTCTCACCAGATTTCCAGCTGACCAATGGGCATGCATGTGGGACCTCTGTATCCTCAAACCAGCCCCTAAGGCAACACAGTTCAGACTGTGAGTGACTCCCACCCACGAGAAGCCATGGTTTGTTCCTCCCTCTTTTACCCCATGAATGTGCAGGGATGGGGATAACAGAAAGGGGACATGGTACAGAAATGACAACCTGGGATCCCCCCTTCCCAGCCCAATACCTAATCAGCCCCAGGCAATGAGGATGCCTCTACTTGTGAATTCTCTTCTTGGCCCCACAGATCCCTGACAATGCAGTGGCAGGGGGCTGTCATCTCCCCACCCAAGCCACTTATTTCTGGTGTACCTCAACACAGCTCTACAGCCCAGGAGGAACAAAAGCATCACAGGGCTTTCTTGGGTACCCTCCAACCTGACAGTGGCACCATTGCCCTCACTCCCATGTTTCACCAAGTGAAGGTGCCAGCCAGGGTCTGGGTGTATCTTGTGGACATGTGCATGGGGGAGTGAGTGGTGCAATGTGCTGCTCCCCTGGAGCACCTCATATTTGGAATGTGGGTGCTGCAAATTTGATCTCATACTGCTCTGGACTCTCATGGGAGACAGTGGCCTCCTTCACTTGCCATGCAGTAGAGAGGTGGCCTTGCTCCTGCAGAGAAGCTGGGCTCAGACACCAACAGTGACTGCTGTCCCCAGCATTCTGCCAGAGACAATGGAGGTGACAGCACCTGATGCACTACAGGAAAGGGGAAGCCATAGCTCAGGCAAATAAAGAGGCTCTTGGTAACAAGTTTCTGCCTTTGGTCTGCACATGTATTCTGTGTATCACTGGCCAAGTCATTTAAACCAAGCTTTGTACAGATGGTGACCAGTAGTATGTTCCTTGTTTTCAGATGGGAACATTTTCTGAACCGCAATTTGCAGGAGCAATGAGCACTTAGATCTGCAAGGGAACTGTTTGGGAAATGCATTTTGAAAATGTGGATCTTAAGCACAACTAAGTTTTCTGGGAAGTAGAGTCATGAGGTGAGCAGTGTGACTGACACTAGTAGTTGAAGTGCAAATAAAACAAGAAAAGGAGACAATTTGTTTTGCCTCAAGGCAAACATTTAATTTCTGAATTCTTTACCCCATTTCTATTGTTGAATTTGGTGACATTTTCTAAATGAAATTTCACTCAAAAGAAAAAAAAAAGTGATTGCATAGTTTTGAAAACATGGAAATAACACTTCAGCTTATCTGTGTACATGTATTTCTGATCACCCAAACCCACCTCTTAGCTTGACATAAGCCTATAGCTAGAGCTTGTTTATCCTTAAGTGCACTGTTCAGTGAAGATGACCTTTAACAAAGCAAATTCAACTCTGCCTGGCCCTGGCATCCTAAACTGTATAATCAAGACTATGGCAAACTTCTTAATTTATATCCTGTGTCCCTATTTTTTAGTAAATAAATATCAAATGGTTGTTATGCAGATTATCTCATTACTGTTTGTAAGTATTTAAATATTATAGCAGTAAGTACCACTAAAAAGCCAAAGAGTAATAAATTACTCTCCAGAGCAAAGGAATTCAAGAGCATGAACCATTTATATCCTGAACAGCAGGAGAAAAATAATTAAATATTTAAAGTTCATTGTCCACCCTCATTTTTATGGATGGCATATGGCAAGACTCCTTCAAAAAACCTCATCAGCTCTGAATGTGTCAAAAAACCAGGATCATACTATAATAATATATATAACAGAAGACAAACTAGGATTGTGCAGACTATAAATCTGGCACTTCATATTCTTTATGAGTAGGATATATCTGTGCACAGTTTCCTAAGCTTCCCTGTATTTTTTTTTTTTAATGCAAATTGAAACCCAACCCCAAATTCCATCATGAGGCATCCTACTGATGCATGTGTCACCAGAGGGGTAGCACATGATATTTACTGCTTGGAATTCTGTTTCACAAAGGAACAGTAAATGATAAAGGCAGGGCAGAGAAAGAGAGAAGAGGCAGGAATGGGGGACTCCTTACAGCTTCTTGAGGGAAAGTTGGAGTGGTGAAAACCCTTGGATTCACATCCCAGAGTGCTCTGGCTTGGGCTGCATCCAGTCTCCTTGCATGACTTGCCTTCCTTCTGTTCCTGCCCTTGTCCAATAGCAGTGCCTCAAACTCCCATATTTCCTTCCTCCTGTCAGTCTCTAGCCCTGAGAACCCCTGCCTGGCTGGCTCTGAGTGCAGGCCCCCATGTCAGACCTTGTTCCCAAATGCGCTGTCTCCCTGCCCAGCCACCACTTCTCAGTCATTTCTGTTTGAGTCATCAAATCCCCTTTTCCATCAGCCTTCATCAACTTTTCAAGGCAGACAGTGGTCTTCCCTCTTTGTCTCTCTTCTCTTCCCTTCCCACTAGGTTCAACCTATTCTTCAGGAGCCCCACGCCCCAGTATCTGTTTCTTTGCTTTTTTTATCTTCAGATGCCCTATAGACTGCTCTTGAACTCAGGGCAGAGAGCCCAGCAGGCTCATGCTAGAACTTTGACTCAAGTTTTTCTCAGAGCATAGGCAGTGTCAACAGTGGGTTTGGGGACTTGGAAGTTAAAAGTTGAAGTTTCCGCTAAACACATGGAAACTGTTTTCAAAGGTTTATATCCTGCTTTGACTCCAGCACAAGAGCCACTTCCCTGCTTGAGGTCAAATACTTAGGAAACCTTAGGAAGAAGTTGCAAAAGTTTGAAAGAAAGCAAATTCTCTAGCTTTGAATTTCAGAAGTTGTCAAATACTTTTAGGCTAAGTGACTCTTAGGCCTCTATACAGGTAAATGCAAAACAATTCACAGCCCTCAGACATCTTGACATACAATGCAAAGCTTTGCAAAACTATGAGCAAATAAAAATAGTCTCCTAATAGAAAATGCAGGACATCCTTTTTACCCGGAGTTGCTCTATCTTCTTCCTTTTACATCTGCTTGTACAATGGAAACTTTTGGATGCAAAATGTCATGCACTTGGAGCAGTTACAGTCCCAGATCTCTGTAGGTTATGTTATGTGGACACTTTTTTCTGGACTGGGCTACAACAGTTATATCTAATTATCAACACTAGAGCTACGGGCACTTTAGCAGTACATTTCAAACTGCTTTTCCAAAACCAGTGATCTGATGCAGAAACCTGGGACTTATCCCACCAGCATCCTGGGGACTCCTGGCTCTCCCCTGTTCCTGGAGTTTCACAGCAAGTGCTGCTCACTGCTCTGTCAGCAGGACCTTGCTCTCACATCACACGGACACAGCTGAATCACGAAATGCAGCCTGCTGGCAGTGCCCCTCCCCATCCCTTGACAGCTTGTGCCATTGCAGTGCTTCAGGGAGTCCCCCTCACCCCAGGGCTGTGGGACTGAAGGAAGGGGAGCTGAGGCAAGGAACCCAGGGGCTGCCAGAGGTTCGGGTTAGGTGTCCAGCTGTGACTGGCACCTTCCCTCATCCTTCCCCAGGACTCCCACAGCACACAGGCCCAAACCTACGCAAATGGAGGTATAAGCCAAACACAAAAAAATCCCTGAGATTTGCTAAAGTTCCTCACAGATTTGCCATAGTAGACCTTACAATCTGGTGGGATGTTCAGCTATACCAGCAGAGATGAGTAACCACAAAATAGATATCCACAAAAACCACTTGACTGTACCGTTGCTAACTCATGCATGTAATTTTCTATGGCAAGGCAGGGACAAGAACTCAGGTTTCCTAAGCTTTATACTGGTGCTTTTCCTGCAAAACCAGTCATTCGTATACTTTTTGCTTCTTGCCTGGCTTGTTCTACACCCTGTTGCACATATGCGTACAATAGTGCGTGTGAACTCAGAAGAAACCTTTATTTAGTAGTGATTGACATTTGCAGGAGCTTTAAGAATGCAATGTTTTTGGCATCAGTTATTTTCCAGGTATGGATTAACAAACCAATGTGTTAACCACGACCTGATGTTCTTTGTTTGAAAAAGGCCACGTTTCAAAATGGCATCAGCTTTCAGATTTTTTTTCAGAAAGATTGCACTTTGATTTGGAAATAGGGAAGCACAGCAAGGATTGCAACACAAAACAGATAAGATTAGATGAAGAGGAAATGTGATATAAGTGGTTTGGATCTACAGAAGGACCAACAAAATTATATTCATTTCACATTTTTTAAGTTACAGTGCTTGATTTAGAAGACACAAAAGCAGTGTCCCCTCATCAGAGCTCAGGCAGAAGCTAAGTCTTTTCTGTGTCTTGATATTGTGGCTGAAACCCACATTCAAATAATGTAGAAATACAGTGAAAAGGAAAGTCTGGTTCATCCACCTTGCCTGTCATTCAAAGCTCCTGGTGTTGGCCAGAGGGGATTCACCCCTTTTGCTTTTCCATGGTTCCAACTTCTCTACATCCAGCTGTCTAGTGTTTGCAAGGATGCAGAGTGGGTGGTTTGTGGAGCACCAGGGCACACACAAGCCAGTTCAGAGCATGTACGCTGTGCCAGGATCCCTGGCCACAGTGCCGGACTCACTGACTGACACAGACAGAGCATGCAGAGAGCATGGCACCAGCGACAAAAGGCAAAGGTGCCTTCATCTCTGAAGATGGGGAAGCAGTGAGCTTTGAACACAGAACTCCAAAAGAAACTTGCACAACAACAACAACAACTAGCAAGCTTATCTAATCCTCTTTGCACCAGCCTCAGCTCTGCAAAGGGTTTGTCCGACCTGTTTGTGGGTATTCCTGGGGCACAGGGGACAGATTACCTAGTATCCAGCCTGTGGTAACACAATTGCAGCTCCCAAACTGCAGCAGGATTCTTTTGGATCACTTTGGACAACAAAAAAAGAACATACAGTTGCCTATGCATCAAAAACATGAAGGTGTGCTCAAAGATACTATAAATTTATACCCCAGTTTACAAAACCCCTGTTCAGTCCATGTCTTATGTACTGGCAGCATGCACTGAGAGTTGAGGTCTTTAACTGATTTTCACAATTACCAGTATGAAGCTTTATTGAGAACTTAACCTTCTAGGCTTACAGATACATGGCACTTTCCATAAAATTAAGTTTCTTACACTGCCCATTGGTAAGTAGACCTCATTGACAGCTATTTTGCTTAAATTTCCTTTGGAGAACCTGTATTTTTTACACAACTTCTTTATTTAGAAAAAAACAACCCCAAACTGTTGTATCTGTTGGAAAATACAGAGGCAGAGATGCTTCATGCTTCATCTCTTTTATATATGTAGTATATTCTTTAACAGCTCGTCTCTTGCTGGCACTCCTCAAGGGTGTATTTCTGGTATTCAGGAGGAGAGAAAAAATTATGACACAGTGGGTAAAATGATCCCATAAGACCATCTCTCTAAAACAGAGATAAAGATGGTAACTGACAGTGCTTTAGGAATTAAAAATCCAGCACTGAGACTGATTTGTGTTGATACCTATCATGCACATGCTATTTATATATATGTACAAATATACAAATAGAAATAATATATTTTCCTTTTAAAAACAAACAAACCAAACCCTCAGTGATCTACAGATGGAAATGCTAGGATTTGACTCAGATTTCAGACTTCTTGGTAAAGGCCAATGGGATGGTCACCACAACCTGCTCTCAGCAACCCCACAGCCCAGGGACTAGCAGGATCACTGGTAACACCTCCCAGATCCCTGATGTTTTTAACTGTGCCTCTCTTCCCACTGGCACACCACCACAAACCCGTCTTTGGGAGATGACAGGAATCAAAGAGCCACTGTTGAAACTCTAGATAATGCTCTAGATAGAGGAGGGAAAAAAAGTCCTGAAACTCTTCTGTAAGCAAAATTCTTGCCTTGGGCTTTTCTCATTCTGATGCAAAAACCAACAGACAAGGCCACCAGTGCCTTCGGTTTAGCAATACTTGATGTATTTACTCAGGGCTTCTGGCAGTTCATTCCACATTCCTCAGAGTTGTAGGTTTTATACAATGCCCTGTATATCAACCAGACAGTGTACCTGATAAACTTTCTCCAAGGCAGGTGGCCATGGGAATGGCCAGGAATTTGTGCAGGAATTTTCTTACTTAGATTCATAACATTAGCAAACATTAAAAACTAAAATTGTTTGCCAGTCGGTTTGCTGCTTACCAAAAATGTAAGCTTGCAGACAACTCCCTGCAGAAAACCAAAGTTTCCAAGAGAAATAAAGGGTGACCATGGGAAGATATCTTCCCAGCATCTCCAGCAAGGACCTGCAAACACCTGTGATAAAACACAGGCCAGAGAACAGTCCTTAAAATATCAGGGAGGGCTCCTGGCTGGCAAGGCAGAGAGGAGCAGAGCAGCACAGACACAGGTGTGTTCAGGAGCTGTTGCCTGTCTCAAACCCTGTTCCCACTGATCACACACCACAGGAGGCAGGGCACTGTGCTGACATCCCAGATACCTCTTGCCACCCCTGTGGTGCTTAGGAAGATTTATTCTACACACGTATAGTCTGAGCTGTGACTCACGTAGGTAAGTTGAGACAAGGGACTTCAATATGTGGAAGAAGCACGTAAAAGCCTTTTTGTTTATTGTTGCTCAATACAATTATCCTCTATGAAAATCACTTTTTTTTTCCTTCCGTGCTGGACAACTGTGGCCTGTTTGAGCCCTGCCCAGGTTGAAGCTTGCTTCTAGGCCCTGGGGTTGTGCAACACCACTGTGTACATCTGCAGCCACCCTTGGCCCGGGCGCTCAGGGTGAGCAGACAACTTTGTCAGTATACTCATCCCATTTACTTTGTAAACACTGACTAAGACACCACAAATGGCAGCAACAGCAAGCACATTCAGATCTCCTTGATCCAGCCAGAGGCACCTCCACATTCATCGAATGTGTGCACTCAGTAAGTCAGATAAGTTGTGTCTTTTCTTGCCTGCTTCATGAGGCCAAGAAGCCAAAGGCAGAATCCATCTTCAAGAACCACAGACTATATTGCAGTCCCAAAAGTTTGAATATACTCGCCAGTTAAGTCTAGGTCTGCTTGCACCTTTACCTGTGACTGTGCTCCTGTGAGTTTCAGGTACCGTATTAGTGCTACCTTTAATGAAAATGATAATGACAGTGAAATGCTTCCTGTGAGGACTAACACTCACATTAGGATGTGGACAGTAATGTATGAACTCTGGTGAAATTTCAGCATACACAGTCAACAGAGATTTTACTGCCAGAAACATGGCCTCAAGTCATGGTAACAATGTTAATATTTAATTGAGGTGAGTTGGACGTGCTCTTTCGTTCAAAAACATCTAGAGGACATGTCTCTGCCTGCATGATTGTGTTTGACTCTATCTCCCCTCCTTGCCTTTCATGTTTTTTCCCCACTCTGGCTCTTCCTCTCTCCCTAGCCATAAGAGCTCCCAAAGTTGCATCCTGTATACTGCTCAGACCTCATACCCGCTGTTTGTTGCCTTCCAAAGCACAACTTCCACCTTTAAAGACCTGTTAGCCACAGCCTCATCATAATTTCACCCTTAAAGGTCCTGAAATCTTGAACACAGCTTTAAAACCACAATGAAGCACCTCTGTCTCAGTTTTTCCCTGGCTGGGATCAGACTCAGTGAGCTGACCGTTTCCTCCCCTGTCTCCTTCCTCCTCTTCCTCCTCCTCCTCTTTTCAAGGATTGCTCATTTCTCATTTTCTTCCTTCCCTTCTCTTCCCAGCCCTGCAAATGCCTCCCCTTCACCAAGTCCATCACCTTCCTCCTTGGGTTTTGATTCCCCATTTTTCTCTTCTTACTGTTGCTGATTTATGCTGATGACCTGTGTCAGCCTCTTTGTCACACTGGGTCCATTTACCAGTTCTGTTCTTCTGCTGCCCTGATCCTTTTCTTTTCCTTATTAAAAAAGACTGTTTATTTGGCATGCACTGTCCAGAGGCTATCTACTGCTTAGTTTTTCCTGCACTAAACTACAAGTGGTCCCATTCAGCACTATCCATTAGCCTCCTTCATTATGTCCACCATTCAGCCTTTTTGCAATTTCTGCTCCATCAACTCTCATGACTTCTCTTTTGCCTTTAGCCCTTATCTCTATATCAAGTTAAATTGCAAAATTCTCCCTACATTTCAATTTCTTTCCATTTTCTTCCCCATAATATCCAGCCCAACCAACACCTCTCAGTTGTTTCTTCTGTTAGAAAAACTGTCTGCTGAAGGCCCAGCCATCACTTCCAGTTATATATGGATAAAGCAGAGTCTCTAATACTATCCCTCTCTCAAGGAATACCCAAAGTCTCTTTTCTCTCCACAGTGTTTGCAGGCAGGGCACAATTTTTGTTTGGGCAGCCTTTCTTTCAAGGTACAACTAAGACCTGTTGATGCTTTTTGCATGTATGTCAAAGACATTGGCTATTCTAT
Organism: Donacobius atricapilla; assembly: GCA_013397315.1. Taxonomy (NCBI): domain Eukaryota; kingdom Metazoa; phylum Chordata; class Aves; order Passeriformes; family Mimidae; genus Donacobius; species Donacobius atricapilla. The sequence goes on along the minus strand of WBMY01015330.1, from coordinate 613,523 downwards.
CTGCCCTCAAAACTTAAATACTTCCCTGAAGTCTCACCCTCACATTAGCTCATTAATGGTGACATTCCTTTTTGCTCTTTCATAATTTGATCCACTGTTGACCTACAATCTTGATCCACTGTTTCATCTTCCAAATATTTCTTCAAGAGTTATGTTCATAGCTTTGAATATGCCACTCATTTTCTGTGCTCCTGTTGATCCTCTTTCCATCTTCTAACAAATAAAATAAAAGGTGTCCTTACACACAATACTTGCTCAGGCAGGCAGAGCTGAATAGCACAGTTGTCTTTTGCAGCTTATGAACACTCACTTTATGTTTCCCACTATATGCCCTTCTGTCTTCCTTCATAATTCCTCACTGAGTCTACCTCCCTGGTCAAAACTGCAGAGGAACTTTGCTCACCTCTCCTAAATTCTTTCTAAAATCTCTCGCTTGCCACTGAGATAGTACAATAGCAGCCAGTCTGCTGGCATGTTGTTCTTGCACCCAGCTGACCCCTCACCATTTCCTTGTGTTCCACCTGCATCTATCCCATCTCTTGCCTCTCACCAGCTATGCCGTGCATAAACCCCACATGGCAGTGGCAGCCCTTTCGCTGCGCCTGTATGAGCAGGTCTGCACAGCAGAAACACCCAGGTCAGGAATCCCAGGTCCGTGACACAGCAGTCATAAATGACATCTTGAATGTTACTGGAAACTCAACTTGCTGAAACTCAGCCAAAAACCTGACTTGTGGTGGAGCTTACTAAGTTTCTCTGAAAAAAGACAAAAAGGCAGAAGCAATATCTCAGCTTATTTCTCAGGCACAACTCCAGCCCACCCACTGGGTACTCAAAAGGCCAAAACATGAATGCAAACTCTGAGCTACATCACTTGGAGTATTGCTTCTCTAGAGTAAACCTCCCAATGGCTCTCACGTTGGCAAATAGGACAGAAAGCCTTTCAGTTGTTAGTGGGCGGTTAAGCTGTTCTCTCTTTGGAAATACATGAACGTTACTGTTGTCACATTATTATTGGTTGAGGATTCTCATGCCTTTGTAGTTTCTTTCCATCTCATGGCAAATAGGCCCATCTGTGCTGACTCAGTCTCAGCTTTATGACCTACCTAAGCAAAAGACAACATCCAAACATTAAACGTATTTTGTGGAACACATTTTAAAAATACCTGAAACTTCTTCTTTTCAAATAAAATCTTACTTGGAATCAGGGCAAATGAAAGCCTGAAAAAGACAAAAATGCCCTCAAGTACCAGGTAGTCAGCTTTGCAGTTACTAAAAAGTTGCTTTCCTCTGTCGAGTTTACCTTGTCACCAAAGCCCTACCAGCCATAGCTATACAAAGCCTGCATTGTCTCAGCAAGGCTACTGAGATGTTCCTGATCTTGGCAAGAGCTAGGTGTACCCAGAAGCATTTGATTGAAAAAAAAAAATACTACAGCGGAAAGAAATATTATTTTAGGCCTCATACTGGAAAGATAAAGGTCAGAGTCCTTCCCCCTGCTAAAGGAGCAGACAAAAATATCCTATTCACAGTATCCATTTTACAAACTTGAAAATTGCACCTAAAAATCCCCTTGTGAAACAAATTTCAAAGTGACAACAATATAAGGAAGGATTTGTTGGTTTAAGTCATCAGTAATTTGGAGGTTTCAACTTCATGACAAAAGAGGCAACTACATACAGCCTTATACAGGCATGGAGATAGTCTTTTAATAGTTAATCTGTTAGATCTGCTTCCTTGCTACAAAGCAAATCTGATCTTTATGTTCACCTTTATGTTCATCATTGCGTTTTTCTTTAACAGGAACAGGCAATGTTTCTTCACAAAGAGCACGCTGTCCCAACTAAATTTCTCAGTATACCAGAGCAATATTTGTTCAGGAAACTGCACACAAGTGATCAGGGGCATTTGAATGAAAAGGCAATACATTTTTGTTCCGCCCATAAATGTGGTGTAACATCTGCTGGAATTTGTCACCCTAGCAGTGCTGTGGGCTCCTATGGTAACCCAACAGGGACTTTCACACCACACCAGGGTAACTCCTGGTCTTCTCTAGCTGTCAGATGTTCTCACAGCTTTCACAGAAGAGGGTGTAGCATTTCACAGAGTGGTAGCAAAGTGAGGGGGCTCTGCCGTATGGAGGAATCCAAGATTCCAAAATGTGGGAAGCTGCAAAAGCAGATCCCAGTCCCAGGGATAGCTCTGCTGAAGCCAGCCAGGTGAGGGCCATGCAAGACCAAGGGTTCAGACCAAACAGACATAGAGACAGTATTCTCGGAAGGCTCTACCATCTCCACTGCTTATATTAAATATTTTTATTACAATGTTTTCAACTTTTAAAAAATCTGTTGTATTGAAGGCAGCACATTCTTTTATTTTCTAAAACTTCAAGCAATGATTTTACATCCTCAGCTGCAGCAGGAACACTCAGAAGTTATTAGCAACCCTATTTACATGCCAGTCAACTCCGGATATTTCCCTAACAACACTTGGGGCCCGAAGCCTGTGTCTCAAAAGAGGTCAGACCCCAAAAGCAGAAGAGGGAGCTGGGCTCTCCCCGGGCTACGAGGAGAGGTGGAAACAGCTGCCCTCAGCTCTTGGCAGGATGAACAGCTTTGGAACAAGCCCGGAGAGCAACCCCACTCAGGACGGGAATATGCAGGGGAGTGGCGGGAGAGAGAACGAATGTGCAAAAGGAGTGTTCGTCTCTTCGTTTATCTCGCAGACAGTCTGTTAGCTTTAGCTGCGAGCCTGCCGGACCCCAAGCAGCGGCCCATTCCTGGCGTTATCTCCACCTCCTCTCTCAGATTGCAAGCCGCCTTCCATTTTTCCAGCGGTATACCAGGCTCCGCTTAACACCACGGGCGACCCCTGGCCCCGGGCCTGGCAGCTGCCCGCCCGAGCGGCCAAACACGCGCGGTTCCCCTCCCGCAGCATCTGAGCTCCGCCAGACCAGACTGGGAGAGAATAATTGCAGGCTTGTCCAAATTATCATTTGCAAAGTCTGGGAGGCACATGAGGGCACCCATACTCAGCTTGCGTTAGCCTCAGGCTGCTCATTTCAGCCCCGTCTAATGCTCCTGCCTTCTGCCAGGTCAGCCCAGTTGAGCTGATAAAGTGTAGTAGGGATTTTGCGACTTGTAAGGTCCCAGCCCGTCTTTAACTATTATAATAGTTTGGCTTTAGGTCAAAGTTTTATTTTAAATTCCTAAGAAGAAATGAGCTGTGTAACCTTACCTCTATTTTTTTTTTTTAAATCTGCTATTTCTTTTAACATGAATAAGGAGACTCTAGTATTTCTCATCTAATCACACGTATCTCAGCATGAAGAAGATGCTTGACCTACTGATGGATACATGTACTTTAAACGGTCTTCAGAAACTTTTCACAGATAAGATCCCATTCTTATGCTAATGTCTATAACAGATTCGCAGACAGCAGCCCCAGAGCCCTCTTGTCACCTCCCTGTCACTTGTGCCACGGCTCTGTGGTCTATACAGAGCACAGCATTTTAAGTGTTCAAAAAGAAGAAACAGCCATAAACCAAAACACTCCTTCCGAAGTTGACTCCAAAGACGTTAAGCAAGTCACGCTGTGCTTTTTCTTTGACATGGAGAAACTCATATTTTAAATTAAAACTCTCAGATCTGCAAATCACTTCTCAGTCTGTCCTTGTTTAGTACCAGCGTCTCCCTCTCATCTGTCATCTTTCTTCAGAATCACCAGAAATCTGTCAGTTGGAAAGAGTCACCAAAACTCCACCGAAAACCTCTGCAGTCCTCTCCATTTGCCTCTCACCCGTAAAAATACTTTAAAATGTATTTTCTGAGTGAACTTCTGGTCACTTACATTGTCAACCCAATCACAGAAGAGTAAGTACAATCCAATCGGCAGCTAAGGACGGAGGAAGCGCAGAGCAAACCGAACAGCGGCGGTACCTACCTGGAGCCCACCTCAGCGCCCAGCACCATTCGCAGCAACGGCAGCGTTTTGGGGTAGCGACCTTAGTGCATTGTCCTTCCTACCGCGCTGCTAAACGAGAGTTGAGCAACTCGCACTGCTGCTGGAGCAACAGCTCTCCCGATCTTAACCCCTTCTCTTGGCTCTTCCCTTCTTTGCGCCTTTTTTTTTTTTTTTTTTAAAGAGAGTTTTTGAGCTCTAAAACTTGCAATTAGTACCAGCTAAGCCAAAGCCCCTGCTCGCCCCTGCCCTAAGCCGCACATTCCAGGGCGCTGAGCGGGGCTCGGAGCGCTTTGCCGGCACCGCGCAGCTCTTCCACCCCCAGACCCGGCTTTCTGCCTACAAACTCGATAAGGCTGCAGGAGCTCAGGAACACGCACTGAAACTCGGACAGGGGAAAAATTGGTCTCTAATCTCCAGCCTGGGTGGTTTTTATTATCCTCCTCCCCCCCTCCTCTCTTTCTCTCCACACTCACAGTAGCAAGGTTGTCTCTGGACTACTCCCTGCCTTAAACTCACCAAACCAGATTTTTACTCCCAACACCTTCCCGTAAATCTGAACTGAAATTTTACCCTGCTTGCTGAGTTCTGGCTGGCTGAGGGCCAGCCAGCATTCCTGTTGTTTTAAGAGGGCAGATTAAAACAAAGCAAAGCAAAACAAAACAAACAAAACGCACCCCAAAACATCATCACCCGCCCCCAAACAAACAAACAAAACGCACCCCAAACCCTCCAAACAAAAACAGAAACAAAAATAAAAACCGAAAAAACAACACGAAAAAAGAAAGAAAAAAGAAAGAAAGAAAGATAGAAAGAAAGAAAGAAAGAAAGAAAGAAAGAAAGAAAGAACCACACAGAAGAAAACCTGGAGAGATGCAAGGGCTGGAAGAAAGCAAACTTTTAGAGCAGCTTTACTAAAAATACTGTGGGAAAGAGTGATTCGCATTTTTCTCAAAAGGGCTAAAACAGTGA
>WBMY01015330.1:574500-608567 GCA_013397315.1 Donacobius atricapilla | reverse complement strand
TTTTTTTTTTTTTTTGGTGGCAGTGTCAGTCACGAGAAAATACGCTTCTTAGCCATCTATCTCCTTCAGGTGGATGGATATTTGAAAAGAAAATAAACCTCTGGTACTCACCTGAAGGACAGCAGCAGGCATCAGCATATAGCAGGGAGAGGAGCCTGCACCTTTGCCTGATTCAGTTACGCCAAGGCAGTGGTAACACTGGTTTAAGAAGTGCCACATTTTACACTTTTCTGACCTAAAGTTACACGTGGTTTCTAGAAAAGGAACAAAAGAGAAACCAGTTTATATAGACAAAAAAAAAAAAAAAAAAAAAAACCAAACAAAAAAAAAAAAAACACAAACCAAAAAAACAACAACCCAACCAAAAAAACCAACAACAAGCAAGCCTTCTTTTAAACTCCCTGTGATCCCTCTGACCGTTGTCTGGAACGCTTAAAGAAACAATGAAGCAAGACTTTCTTACCCCCTTTTACGTTACCTGTCTGTGCCTGGCTATGGGCTTTGATGTATTGAAACAAAGCACAAGACCTGTTTACAGTAAATGAAACCAACCAACAGACAGATCTAATTCAGACTTGTGACTAAACAAACTGGAACAGGAAGCACACGCCAGCAGATTTTTTTTAAAGTAGCAATTCCTGCTAGCATTGTCATGAAACGGCAAAAAAAAAAAAAAAAAAAAAAAGAAACAAAAAAAAAAAAAAAAAGAAAAAGAAAAAGAAAAAGAAAAAGAAAAAAAAAAGAGAGAGAGAAAATGGTTTTGCTTCTCCCTTCAATCATTTGTTCAAATGCAGAAGTTTGTTTCAGTTTGTTGTTGCTGTTGTTTTGGGGTTTTTTTTGTGGTTTGGTTTTTTGGTTTTTTTTGTTTTGTTTTGTTGTTTGTTTTTTTTTTTTTTTCTGGAGAGCAAAAACCCAACCAACCAAACAAAATCTCAAAACAAACAAGCAATGTTCTGTCATGTATATGCAAATATTTAACAGAGCAATATTTGCCACTAGTGTTGATCTGGTGATATCATTCATCTATTTGTTTCCCCATGTAGGTCATTTGTGCAACTGATTAGTATCATGACCCTCATCCCAATTAACATCTGCAATTCATGAGTAGACAGAGGATCTTCATCTAGGATAACTGGACAGTTCAAGCCCCCAACAGTAGATTAAAAGTCCTGTAAGTTAAATCTTTAAAGAATAAATAATATTGGAACTCAAAAATAGTGAAAGAAAATTATTTTCATAATTCTTCCTAACTTTAAAAATAATTCTTTTTCTTTTAATTAATTCTTTTAAATTCTTAATTAAGAATTCTTCTTAATTCTTCTTAATTTTTAAGTATTTATTCAGAGCTGGGTACCCACTATGCTGCCTTTTTCTTCTGTGATATTACCTATGCTTTTTGAAAGCAGTTTGTTCTTCTAAACAATAGTCTCTCTAACTGTGTTCTTTTTCAAGTATAGAAAATTCTCACAGGTTTTGCCTAAGCAAATCCACATTCACTCTGTAAGAGAGTTTTGCTGAAGGTAGAAACCAAGGAATCAAACTACTACTGTTGGTATAATATGTAAAGCTCACAGTCAAATGTTGCAAAGTTCAAGTTAACAGTGCGTTCTCGACAAACTATCACAATTCAAAAGTTCATAAAAGCATGTGATTCCAACTTGAGTGAATGCATCAAGAATAAAAAAAATCTTTCAGAACTTACCTGCATTAATAAGTAAATAGTCATGGGGAAAATTTTTGTAAAATACTTCAATTAAAATGGGAGTTCAGCATTAGCAGCAAAGATTATGCAGTTAAATTCTTTAAGAAAAAATAGTTCAGAATAGTAAATAATGGGGGGGTTAGTGGTACAAAAACCTCTTAAGTATTCTATATTACTCTTCTTTAAAATCATGACCCATTTGCCCAAAAGGAAGGCATTCCCATAGTGTCCTCATCTGATAAGTCTGCCAATAAAGTTCTCGGGCAATCCATCTCAAGCAGAGAGAACCTATGCTCCATTTGCTCCATTTAGAGGAGCGAATGGGCATTACTGGCAGAAGTAGTTCCTTGCCAACAAGTACAGATTACTTCTAAATATGCATCTCTGTAATATAATGAATAGTACAGAAAATGGAAAGACGTGAGTGCACTCTCCTGCATGTCCAGAACAGGTATATTACCAAAAGCCATGGTTGCACCAGTGGGGTAAAGTGAACTATTTTAAAGTATGCTGTTAAAAGTGTAGCTCTGCCTGTTCTAGTGACTCTTCACATGTGCCTCTGGGTCTCGCCTCTGAAAGCCAGTTCATGCCTTTCTGGTGCAGTATGCAAATACATTTCCTTGGAAGATATCAAAGATAGGAAAGAGTTTGACTTACTTCTTAGTTTGGTTCAGCTGAAGGTGAAGTACGTGACAGCAGTAGGGGTTTCTAGTCAGAGCTAATGCCCGGCAGTAGCTCATCCAGCAATTAAAATACTCCTTATTGCTCACTGTCTGTGTGAGGAGACACTTTCCATGGACCCAGGTGAGACTGCAAGGTACCACACCTGTCTACATACTCCTGCAGGTGTAGGGGTGATCATGATGCATCTGCTCGCAACTTTTTAATGGACTTCCAGACTTTGGTGATGAAAGACAAATTTCCTCATTTGCCTGCAAAACAATAGTGCCAAACCTCTACTATTTATTGCTTGTGCTTTACTCTGATTCACAGATTCCAGATCAAATAACAGGTAATGGTGCCAGGTTGTTCCTTAAGTGCACTTTCTCAGCACAAATTACAGTAGCAATTCATGAAAGCCTCTTCTTGACCATCAAATGCTGAATCTGTCACAAGCTGAGATGGGATGAAAGCAGCCTCAACAATCAATTGCAGGAATTGCTGCCATTGAGGTTTCAGGTAACCTAAAATCAAACATTAGATCTAACTGATATAATGGCAATCTGAGACATTTTTGACACCAGAATTATTTTTCTCCTTCTTGCCCCAGTTGTCCAGCTGACAAAGTGTTTTAAAGGGTTGTGAGCTCCTTACATAGGAACGAATGAGTGACCCACATGTAATTTGCTGCAGCACCCTCCAGTCTGTGTGTTAAAATGAAAGAGCAGTCACAACCCTCCAACATGGAGAGATTTCCTGTTTCTCTGCCAAGCCATGGCAGGGTTTCTGACCAAAGCAAAGAATTTAATGAGTCCATAGCAAAGCAAATTAAGCTAAGTGCAGCATGATTAGGCTGTGAACATTAAAGGCAATAGTATTTGATTAAGGAAGGTGTCCTCCAAAAGTGATCTTAAAATTGCAATAAAAAATAGCAGAGGGGTTGAGGTGTTTTTTGGAGAGCTGTGTCTCCTGGACTGTAATTTTTCCTTCTGAATTTGGCTTACTCTTTTATCAGTTATGTTAAGTACCTATTGTAGAGTTTATTACTCCTGCCCAATAGCTGACTTTACTGCAGCAAGAAAACTGTATGTTGAAAGTTTGGTGACTGCATTGCATTAAGGAGATTATGGCAAAACTTTTTTTCCCCTCTCTCTCTATTTGGGAAACTATGAAAAAGTGAGAGTATATTACTCAAGAATGAATTTTTAATTCTCAGAATAGTAATTGGAGAAGTAGAACACTTGCTACTTTTGTCAAAAATTAAAAAGCCTCTACTTCAACTCCTAATTTTGTTTAAATTTTCTAACACAGAATCTTTCCTACTACAGGTTAAACATTTGAATAGAGTTCAGTAATCAAAGAGTCTGGAAATAGGTCTGTAATCATACAGCATTTGATTTTTTCCCAGATGAAGTTTGGAGAGTGAGAATTTCTGATAGTTGTCCCCTATGTAAAAGATCTCAATATGCTTAGTGTGTAACACAGCACCTTCTTCTTCAGGAAAACCTTGTTTTCTTTGTGTCACTTTCATGCAGTCTGTTTGCATTCTCTGCACTGTGGTCCCCCAACATGTCCTCCCACTTTGTACTGTTTGCTTTCCTATTTGATGGTTTGACCATCCTACCCCTCTCAACAGCTGCTTCTGCTACACACATCTCAGATTCAGGCTTTCATTTAAACTCCTGATTTCTCAGCCCTTCTCATTCATGTATCCATCTCAGCACTTTGTGTCTGCTTTTCCACAGCTCTAGCAGCACCTGCCCAGTTCATGGTAATATTTGCTTTTCAACAAGTAACTTCAGGTGTTCTTCCATGCTGTCCTCACACCAAATACAGACCCCAAACAAAAAGAAGGAGGTAAAACCACTGGTGTCTTTTCCTTGAGTCCCTCCTAAAGGCTATCTGTTGTGACAGCAGTGAGATTCCGAGTGCTGTGTTTTGGGGTGGGGATGACAAGCCTGGAGGTGTGCCCTCATCTGGCCCTGGCAGCAGCTCTGTTGCCTGCCTGGCTGTGCTGAAGCTGCTGTCTTCTCTTTGCCCTTCATCTCACTGCAATAACTCTCCTGCCCCTCCATGTCCCGGCTCCAGGTTGCTGTGCACGCCATGCAGCCGTTTACACCTGTGGGAGCCGGGTACAAAGCAGTGGGTTTGCATCTGCTGTGTGCAGGAGCCCCCAGCAGCAGAGGTGCAGCCGCAGCAGCTCGACAGCTGCTCCCCTTGGCCCAGGGCCTGCGAGCTGCCAGGGCTCTGTCCCCATCAGCCCCGAGCTGGCGGTGTCACAGCTACGCCGTCTGTGATGGCAGTGGCTGTTTCTCTTTGCGTAAGCCCTTCACTCAGGGCAGCTGGCATGTTGGTATGTATGCCACGTGCTCCTGCGGCGTTTGCCTAGCAAATTGTCTTTGGGGGTTTCTGGCCAGAGGCATATATTGGAGTGTTTTAGTTCAGGGTTGTCTGCATGATGCACCTTGGCTGTATGCAAACATGCCCTTACATAACCCTCCAACCAAACCCACAACTTGCAGAGTACTTGCAGATGTTGCTCTTCTTCCCTCTTGATTTTGTTAAAGCTTTGGAGGGAAGAGAGCTCCACACTTTTGTGGAGAGCCACAGGCAGTACCACCTCCAGCACAGAAATAATAATAGTCATGCCATTTCTGTTATTATTATGCTGAGCTCTCTCACACATACAAAGTGTTTTTCCAGTCCTCATAATAAAACGAGGACCTGAAAAAGGAAGGGCAAACCGCTCTGAATGTGGTATTACCCTTCTCTCGCAGTTTTGCAGCTCAGAAGAGTAGATAGTTTGCACAGGTTATCTTGGAGTTGTGTTCTTCTTTGTAGATTGTTGAGAATTCACAGCTGAAAACTTGGGCCACTCAACTCACAGCAAACCTACTTCAGCTCAAAACTGGAAGCCATCGCTGGGGAAATCAGAAGCTGGGTAAAATCACAAGGCTCTGTGGTCAGATTTAACCCTGGCTGGGAGTCACACAGTTCTGGACTGGTATTTACTCTGAAGTCACTTCTTTTGGAAGGGAAGTGAAACAGGCACTGTGCAGCAGAAGCAGTTCAGCAGGAAATTATCGTTATGTACTGAAGCAAGCCCTAAGAACAGAAGTCAAGCCAAGTAGAATTCAGCTTTATATTGTAAAAAGAGGGAGGGAAGACAGAAAAGACATGGCCTAAACTCACTTCTGTCTCAGCCCACATAAGCAGCAAGGTCTGGGAGGCCACTGAGACAAAATCAGATATCACTGTGGTGCAGGCAGACACTTGCGTGCTTGGCTGGGAGTGAGCTTGAGTAGAGGTCAGGGGAACAACCAGGAAGGTTTGTGACTGTGGGAGGGAGGGGTGTTCACACACATCCCGTAATAGTCATGGGTGGTTACCAGAAAAAAAGAGCTCATATGACTCAGGGACTTGAAAATAATGGTGAGAGCTGAACCCCTTCCATGCTCCAATAGACAGAAAGACTCCAGCAGGACATGGGACACGGGCTGTGGGACTATAATGCAGAAAAAGAAGCCATCAAACAGGAAGGTCACCCAGATACACGAGATCTCTGTACCACATAAGCCTTATGTTAATAAACACCGATATTCTTTTTGACTTAGAGAGCCAGGTAAAATTAATATTTTTTAAATTAGCAATTTGCAAAAAACCCCAGGAATTTTCTGGATACAGGAGAAATTAGATAATCATGAAATAGTTTATTTCAGCAACACATGACGCTAAATCAGAAGGCTCTTCTGCAGGCTTTCAGTAGGACTGCTCACCTGCACTGATGTAACCTGTTGCTTTTCTTCTCTGTTCTGTGCATTGGCTTGCAGCTTCTGAGCCCTCAGTTGTCTCCAGTATACCCATGCATGAGTAATCATGGCATTATAGAATATATTGGGTTGGAAAGAACCTTAAAGACCATCTAATTCCAACCCCCTGGCACAGGCAGGGACATCTTTCACTAGACCAAGTTGCTCCAGGAATGGGTTATCCACAATTTCTCTGGGCAACCTGCTCCAGAGCCCCAACACCCTCATTGTGAGGAATTTCTCCCTAAAATCTAGTCTAAATCTACCCTCTTTCAGTTTAAAACTTTTTCTGAAACTTTTAAACACCTTTAAGTAATATTTTTTGTAAAAATGTTCAGTTTTCATGCTCTTGACTGTCTAATCCCAGAAGGACATATGCCCAAAGAAAAATTCCAGCAGAAAATTGTGGTTACCTTTACATTTGCCTTGACTTTAATCAAAGTTCTGGGTCAATACTCAAGTTTGGAGGTTGTTCTTGTATCTAATACCCACTCTGTAGGGCACAAGACCTCCTTCAATAATGGGTGACAGATGTCAGAAACCAGCTTCCATGAGATCAAACTAATTTTTGAAATAATTCCTTAAAATATTCCCATGGTGCCATGATAGGGCAAAATGAAAAGTAAGATTGGGCCCTTAACCACCTTTGATTGAACAGTACTCACCTCAAGCTTTGGGCAGCTGCTGCCTTCTCCCACTGCTGAATTAACCCCAAACACCAAGTGCCAGCATCCAGCTCCATGTCTCTTACTCTCCAAAAAGGACACAATAATTAATGATTGGTGATGCACTGGGAAAGAAGAGGATGCAGACTACTAGGAAAGACAAGCATTAGCAATGGGGACAGAAAGAGTAATTAAACATGAGAAAAGATCCACACACCTATCTGGGAAATAGGAACAGAAGGCCGTGTGACAAGGAAATAGTTGAGGCCACAATATTTTCTCTGTTCTCTCTTTTTTTTTTTTTAAGAGAAAGACAAAACATTCAAAAACCCCATATCATGTTGAAAAACTAAATGAACTGTAAGCCTTTATAAGAGTTGGATGTACATTGAGTTGTCTCAAAATTGGATATAAGAAATTTAGAAACATTCTGCTTGCCTGTCTAGTCTGCTTGAAACCTAGAGAGAGTGACCAACTCAGGCAGGAATACTCTGAGTAGCACTGAAGTCTAGTTTTGTAAATTTCTATGATCATCATTTTATAACTGATCATCGTATAACAATGTGTCCTGTTGCAATATTTGAAGAAGATCCCTATCCTTACCAGTCTCATCAGATTCACAGCTGCAAGACGAACAGTACAACACGGATTTGAGGTGTTATACAGAAAGCATATTTATCAGCTTAATTCCCTTATTTGCAGTGTCCTGCAGTTAGCTAATGATGAACATTTGTATGTTTCTGTTTCTTCCTCTTTTTCAATGTTTCACAGCATGTTTTCAGCTTAACATGAGAGTTCAAACAAGTTCTAAAGAGCAATTAAATCCTCCCTAGCTGAAAATTAACTACAAATGTACAGTGAAAAGGTGAAATTCACCCAGCCTATGTGAAAAACGTGGACTGTATACACTTGAATGAAAGACAAGGCACATTAAATGTCATGCTTTATTTTAGTCTTAGTTGCAACATTCTAAGCAATTCACCATTCTTTTAAAAATTAATCTAGAAGCAAATGTTTGGCACTGCGTATTTCAATTCATGAATAAGAACCAGATCAAAATAAATCTATGATGTCTGATTATACATAACATGGCAAGTGGAAGAATTTGGTACACTGTCACAAACAGGAGCACGGATACAGTTAGTTTTACTTTTAAATAAGTATGACTTCTAAAGTTATATTTATATTGTTTGAGTGTAACTCACAACAAAAAAGGCAATTCTCACTGTTTCATCTTTCCAGTCCAGGTGTACTCTACCCTAAGGAAGACCTGTTGACAAAGTCTCTTCAGATGATAAGTTCTGTGGGGAAAGCCATGGGATGTGATCCACATTTGACAGCATTAAGCATAACAGGATCCTGATCCATGACCAAGTCCCTCCAGATCTACAGTCAGATAAGCTGCATTAGTGACCATAATAATAATTAGCTCCTCTGTAGGTTTTCCCATTAGGAACTCTGATGAAATATTTGGCAGGTTAATTAATGAGATTCACCAGAAGAAAAATGAATGGCTCAGTCTAGTCTTAATAAGTGAAGGTCAAATAAATATGTATGCCCTAAAATCATCTCTTAACAACAGCAGTAAAAAGCACAAGTTGCCACAGACCTGATGACTTACAATGCCTGGAGGCCAGCTACCCTCTGTGCCATGGGCTCTGCCATCCTTGGCAGACCGCTCCTACAAAAGTAGAGAGATTATATGAATTTTATAGGCCTTGATTGTGGGGTGTTTCTTTTAATTCTATTAGCTTAATAATTAGTGGTTTGTTAATAATAACCTTGACACAGCCAAAATATCTACTGGTATTGTTTTAAGCAGGAGAGATGGAGAGGAACGGAGTGCAGAGAGTCAGGAGCACCTTCCCTCTAACCAGTGCTGATATGACTGGGTTTTTAGCAGCACTTTCTACTATAATGGCCAAGGTGCTTTTGGGCATTTGCATTGTGGGTTTTTTAAAAATTATTATTGTTTTTTCCTTCTACTTCCATAACATTTACTGCATTTAATTATCTTTCTTCCTTCCTTTCTTCCTTCTTTTCTTCCTTCCTTTCCCAGCTGCAGCTTTTCCCAAAATTCACCAGTTTAAACTGCAGGTAGGAAAAAACCCATAGATTTTGATATTGTTAGAAATCGCTCCACCCAGTGTACAGGAGCAAGTAGAGAAATCTAGGAGGCTTTGAGCCCCCAAGACCCAAGAAATATTTCAGACAGAAACCACACAAAAACCTGGAGTGCTCTGACTCTATTTTCTCCCATCTGCTACCACTTTGTCAGTACAAGCTGAAGCTGAAGCTGAGCTGACAGAGAAATCATGTAAGCACTCCCAGAATGTAGTTCTGGTCAGAGCCATCTTGCTCGGCACAAATAGCCCCTGAGCCACCAGGGAGGTGCTGCTGATGGCAGCAGGGGAGGAAATGCCCGCTTATCCAGAAACATACCTGTCCATGCCCACAAGCTACTGCAGTGGCACCAGTTTTATGCCATCACCCTTCTGTTCACATCAGCATCATGAAAAGTTTCACCAGATGAAATAATTTTCCCTTTTCAAAGTGAAAGTCTTTACTAAAAATTGAAATTTTCATTGACTTGTGTGCTCTTTTTCATAGTTTTCTTGTGGAAGGTAGAAGAGCAATGATGAAAATGGCTTTACAAAAATCTAAATCTCTGAAATATGGTGTTTCCATTCTTCTCTAACATAAACCTGTTTCCACTGAAACAGGTCAGAAAATAGTAATTTTACTATACTTCGTTGGACTGAATTCTAAAAAAGGTCTTTTTTAGAATGGGATGGAAGGGGTGGAAATCTCTAAACTAATAAGACAGCAGAACATCTACTGCAATTGGGGCTCCATTTCCAGATCCATACATTACGGCTATCACAAAAAGCATAATTTTGAGCAGAGAGACTGCCATTAGCAGCGAGCATCATAGTACAATTGTGGTAATAATTAGAAGAAAATAAATATTTATAAAAATTTTATGTGGCAGGAGAATTTCGCATACCTATCAATGAGCTCTGCTCGCAGATGGAAGGATTTTTTTTCCTAGCTGTTAGCTGCAGCCCTGCAAAGAGCTGGCTACTCCAAAAACAAGCTGGGGGCCTTTTGTCTTTGTGTTGTCACAGAGTCACGGTGCTGGAAGAGACTTTGACAGGTCATCCTGTGCATCCCCCTTCCTTAAGGGATGAGCAGTTATTCCCACAGTTTCTGACAGATACTTTGCCATTAATCATCACTGTTAGTTACAAGCCTGAAGATTACGTTGTGCCCACAGTGCTTGCAGTGGGGACTGTACTTGAAGTGCAAAATGCATGGTATAGTAGAAAAAAGATCCAACTTTCTGCTTCTTACCTGTGTTGGCTTAGAGCATCAAAGAAATGCAGAGGAGAAGGGAAAGACGCTATAATTTACACTAGCAAACTACCAGGATTCTGAACACAAAGGTGCTTTTTGTGGTTTGGGTTTCTTTTAATTAGGATCATACTTTGTAATAGTGATCATGAGAGCTATGCATGACACTTCCTAGCAAAATGACTCAGATTCCTGCACGAATTTTTGCAGTATGCAGTGCTTTCAAGCATAATGGGCTTAGATCCACAAATTTGAAGCTTGTAAACTATTGAGACTATAGCAGAGAGATTCAGAATACCAGAAAGAAAACTCACCCACTATTGTTTCAGCTACTGTTTATGCAAAATTCTACAACTACTGTGTGTCTGATGGATCCAAGCAGAAGACTTTGCCATGCTCATCAGTGCAAGGTAGGAGCAAATCATGAGGTGTTTTGAATAGTCCAAGAAACTGACTATGTAAGGGAAAAAATAACCAAGAAATGTGCTAGACAGGATGGCAAATGGCTGAAGAAATGTCCTTTGCACAGGCAGGCGGCCTAGAGGGTAAGGAGAGGAAAGGAAGGAAGGTCAAGTGACTTATTCAGCTTCTTCTGCTGCTTTGGATAAGAAAAATATTTTCTTCACACCAAGTCAGCAAAAGTATTTCCTGACATCTTGATCTCTTCGCTGCTGTTTCTTTTTTCAGTGAAAGCTGCTTTCTAAAAGGCACTGAAAAATGTGGGTGCCAGTCAAAGGAATGTATTCAACTGTCTCCAGGCTTAATGCTGACTCTGTTGCCAGAACACCCAGGCACTTTCCATCATGCTCCTTTGCCAAGGGTGAGCCTCACTTAGGCAAAGCACACTGTGCAGAGCAGGTGGAGTGTGTAGGGAATGGAGCAGCATGAGCCAGCAGCCAAGCAGAACCTGGGAGGGCTGGCATCAGGAACTCTGATGTGTACAAAGGCAGATGTGGGTGCCTGATTTAAACCAAACCCTTAGACAACTTTTCATCAAACATTCAAGCCTGCAGAGTGCTTTTGGGTTTTTCTCCTTTCCTGCAGACGAGTCTGCAGCTGGGTACAGTTCAGGGTTGTGCTCTCGCCACTGTTCAGCTGCTGTGAACCCACTGAGTTTTAAACTCATTAGTGCTGTGTGAAACAGGAGTGAAAATATTTCTCTGAGTAAATCAAGCAGCAAAGGGAACCTGGGTCAGGATTTGCCTCGTTTTTTTCTGAAATGTAAAAGGTAAATGGGGACTTCCCTCTGCACTCAGGTAGAGCTGAATTTACTTTTATGGGACAACTTGTTATTAATTCCAAATCTTTCCTATTTACTCCTTTTCATACGCTTTCAGTGAGAATAGGTGAGGTTCTGCAGTGCAACTGCCTAAACTGCAAAAATCTGTTTGCATGATTAGCAGAACTCTAGGAAAACAAGTTTGAGGAAAATCGTAAATATTTTGTATAAATGTAAACTACTTCACTCACTAGTAGGATCCGGGCCCACGATTTACCCTGCTGCTAAGCCCGGCCGAGGACAGCACCAGGAGGGGAAGGAGCGGTGGGTGCCCGGGAGGGGAGCCGGGGCGGGCAGGGGAGCCGCGCTGCCACAGGCGGGGAGCGCAGGACGCCTGGCCGGGGACGGCTGCCGCAGGGCCACTGCTGCCCTCTGCGTGTGCTTTGGCCATGGGCAGTGTCAGAGCGCCTTTCAGAGCCCGCGGCGAAGCCCCTGTCCCTGCACGCCCCGAGACAGAGCAGTATTTCTTGTCCGATTGCTAAGTGGTGAGAGCCTTACCTTACCTCCCCCTCACAAGGACTGCTGCAACTCTGTCCTACTGGGACACTCCAAACAGACAAATTATTACGAGCACACGAAGTGCCCTGGATGACCCGAGTGAACTCATCGCAGCAGACTTGTACTTTGTTTTTCAGGGTGCAGAGCAGTCCTTCCAAGGCTGGATAGCAAAACGCAGCTTGCGGTAGTTTTCCCCCTGCCACTGAAGCGCGGCATGGCTAACACGCATTCTGCCAGCCAAACCTACCGGGCTGATTCTGAACTTGGAGTGACCCGGGGTCAACTGCACCTTTGTACTTTGTGTGACAAGAAAATGCCATGCAGCAGCACCCCATGACCTGGTGTTTTAGGGAGACGGTCATCAATGAAAAACTCTAATGAAAAACAGCTTCCACCAAGTCTCTTATGTGCTCATTCTTTTTTATGTTCTCAAACTATTTTTTCTCCTTACTTCCCCCCCTCCTTTTTTTTTTTCTTCTTTTTTTCTTTTTTTCTTTCTCCCCTGTTGCTAATGAGCACTTGAGAATTTGATTTAGCTCCTTGGAATGACTGCCACTTACTGCTAGAATGTTAATCTGTCTAAACCCATTCAGCTCCTCTTACTTGGAAGTCAATCACCTGGAGCCTGCATTTTAAAGAGATGCTAGCTAAGGCAGTCGCAAGAGCAGAGATGTTTTGGGACAATTCCCACAGCTGGGAGTAATCTCGGGTAACTCATAGCTGCTAGACAGCAGACATTGCTGAATCCCCGGGATAAGCAGAACTGGAGCAAACCCTGGCAGGGACCAGAAGCACAAATGAAGGGGAGACAGGAGGCTACTGAGCTGCAGCTCCCACAGGAGATGCCACAATGGCATGTTTTGGGGGACAACCTTTAGCTAATGGTGAGAATATACCCAAGGAGGGCGTAGGCAAACCAGGACAGAGGAGGTAGGCCAAGACACGCTGGAGATAAAGCTTTAAAGTGTCAGAGGAGGAGTCTGGCTCTCCAGAAGTAATTAGAGAGATGATTTAATTTGTCTTGTACTGGCCATTTTTTTAATCCCTGTTTGGAGGGGGAGAAAATGCACAGAATTCTATACTACATGTAAGAGACATAGGCATCACTTGGGATAGTTGATGATATAGTGCAGCTGTGTCTCTGTGAATCATTCCACCATGTTATTCTGGAATAACTTCTGTTTTAACTTCCTTAGCATGCTCAGAAACCCCTGTCTGTCAGACCATGCTGCCCAGGCCAGAGGGGCAGCCACCACTGGCAGTGAGTAGGAAAGCCAGGATCTAGGGGTTGCACTTGAAGTGGAGGAGACCATGAAGTCCCTGACTACCAGAATTGCTCTTGGGCACTGCTTCGCATTTTTTACATAGGAAGAATTGTGTTTCACCTGTAGTATATCCCACCTCTGTCACTGTCCCTTCACTCCCTGTGCAGTTCTCTGATGGCAAACTTTGCAGAGAGGAGATGTAATAATTTAAAAGCAAGAAAAGTTGCTTTGCTGCTGCTACAGAAGAGCAGACTGGTCCTGCTATCCCAAGTGAAAAAGCATATTTTTGGAATAAGCAAATGTTCAGAGCCATTATTTGCCCTCTAAATAAGAAATGTATCTTTGGAGTGCATCTCCAGAAACCCTATAAATGAGAAATGCAGAAGGAAGGTCACAATATGTATTTTGTCAGCATATGCAATCTTTTATGAAATGAGTCTGAGATGGAACTGGGATTCCTTTAGGTACTTGTACATTTATTTGCTGTCCTAGTACTGAGACAGAAGAAAATAAAAAATTAAAAGTCAAATGCACCATTATTACTGTTTTATAAGCAAAATGGAAGATTTTGTCAATAAGGTTTAGGAGGCTTATGCTACATGAGACCTAATGCTAAATGACCAGTCTGGTACACTCGCTAAAGAGCATGATCAAAAATATTTTAGCTGTATGCAGGCATGGTAATACCCTAGGTACCTAAGTTTTGATGTAAACTTTCTTTAAATTACTTACTAGTTAGTAAAAGTCATTCTAGGGATTAAATACAGCAATATTAATGTGGTTTCAAGTTCTCAAAAGGAGTTTTTGTTGTCTACAATGGAAGAGCTACATTTGTGAATTTACTTCTAATTTTCCATAGACTTCAATAGGAAAAACTGTGGGAAGAGCAATATATTTTGCTTCTGAAAATTTCATAAGAAAATGACAGACTCAAACTGCTGTAGTTACCAGCAATGCACTCACTGCAGAGTTCTCAGATGGAAGGCCTGGTACACAGTAGCATTAGCAACCTGCTAAGCCTAAGACCATCAAAGAAAAACATCCAAAAATGGCCATTATTCAAAGAACAAGATGTTTTGAGGAAAGAGCCTTTGCTGGAAAAAGGAAAGAGCATTGAGTGCAGCCAGATTCCTAAGCTAAAGTGAATGGTTGGCTTTGTAAGGTGAAGCCAGAAAAATTTGCCCCTGTTGATGTTGTGACCATATGGCCACACGAGTCTTTGTGTGTGAAGAAATTAATGTCTTCTCAATTTATTAACATCAATTCTAGGCGAAGAAATTAAGAGATGGACAGATTGTAGATACCTGATGATTTCTAAACTCCTGTCAACTGGAAAAGCCATTTCTTAAAAATTAATACATTTCCTGCTTATTTCAGCTTACAGGTTTTTAGCTTTTTAAAAAAAGTTTTAATGATTTCTACTTTATTAAAATTATCTGAGGTCTAAAGCAAATCTGGTTTTTGGCACACAAGAGTATTCAGAGCTTTTGGCAGTGATGGGAAGAAGATGAAACAAAGCTATTTAATGTCTGGATGAAATAACCAGACCTGCCAAAAAATTCCTTTGGGCGGTTGACAAAGAGCAATCTTCAGGTTTTTCTTCATCTATCATTGTGGCTGAAGGACAGATGAACACCCGTACCAGTGATGGCTGTGGAGCCTCTGCTTTACATTCCTCTGCACAGGGGCAGTCACCCTGAGCTTGGATGCATAGAGGGGTTGCAAGTCTCCCGAGACTGGCCAAGACATGGTCATGCAGAAGGATTAAAAGACCTTTTATATTTGAATTTACTCTGCAAGGATATCTGAGGTATCTAATTTTAAAGATCTTTAAAAAATATGTCAGCCACAAGCTTGATCTTTCAACAATTTGCACAAGTCCCATTTGGTGAAAAGTAGAGGTTTGTTGTTAGGTTGTCAATGACTGGGGTTAAGCTGTAAGCTGATCTGGAATTTTTTTAATAAAGTGGCTGTTACTTGCAGAAAACTCCTGAGTAAAGTTGCTGTAATGCCACCCTGTATTTAAAAATACTGCCGTAGTATTTTAAATAGTTGGGCATACATTCAACTGTGAGGTCTGGCAGAAGACATGCACCAGTCGAACTCCAGCACACAGCACTCGTACAAGTTATACTCCCCTTGTATGTGTGGCTGCTACAAGAACTGAAATTCCATCACAGTCAAACATGACCTGCATGATTTGCAGGTATATTTTCCAACCCCAAGTAGTTTCAAATGTCCCAAAGAACATCAAGATCCAGCAGTATAGTCTGAGGATAAGAGTCTCAAATGCTTTGCATGGGCAATTGTCTTTCTGAGTTTCAGCAGACTGAAAATGTCCAGATATAAACTTCTTCCAGCTGAACTTGTGTATTGGTTTGGTATGAATGGTAAAAAACCAGTTGGTGATCTGCTTTGGAACTGACAGCCAGGTTGGCCAATCAGGTATAGGTGTACACTCCTGGGACCCACAGCTTAAATACAAGTGGAATTTTGGGAAATCTCTCTTTCTGCAGGCTGCCATGAGGTAACATTGGAGGGGGAGTAGCAGCGGGGCACGGCTTAGGCTCCGACACCCCCGGGGCCGGGACGCGGCAGCCGGGATGGGGCTGGCCCTGGGGGAGCTGAGCCGGGTCCCGAGCCCAGCAGACACCGGTAGAGCCACGGCTGCGAACATGCAGCAGATCCTGCGGCTTGCCCCACGCTGTTGGCTGGGCCGAGGGAGATGGCCCCGGCCCCCCCAGCCCCCGGGTCCCTGGAGAGCAGCACCGAGCCCGGGCTGGGCCAAAACCCACCCCATAAGACTGAGGGGTGGAGGGGGAGAGAAGATCCTGGCCGCCGTTTCTGAGCTTTTTCTACACCTCGTGGATTTGAGGCTTTTCACCGATGCCGTGGCTGAGACCACGTGACCTCTGCAGGCCCGGGCAGGAGAACATTAACATTTTCTTAACCTCAATGGAGACTTTTTTAAACTCTACCCCTTCTCAAAGAGAGAGGAAAGGCTAAATTGGAGGTATGCAAAGGGATAATATGAAGATATCAAAGTCAGTAAAGAAAGGGTGACCGCTTAAGTGGGAAAGATGACAAGTTGCCTTTGTTTTGGGCTATAAATCTCCTTAATTTATGGTAACGGACTGTAATATTCCTTTAAATTGTGGAATAAAAATGAGGAGATGATTTTCTAGATTCAAGCAAAGGTGTCTGATTTTTACTGAGTGGACATTTGAATTAGAAACTATAATATTTGAATTTTACTGAATGGATGTTGAATTAGAAACTGATGCAATGATCCTATGAGATATTTTGAAGCCTCGGCACCAGTGAAGAATGAGAAATCCTTTGTTTGTGGATCTGTGCATCTTTAAAAGGTGAAACCCCATTGTAAGTCCACAGCCCATATGCAGCCATAGGAAAGGCTACATTCGGAAAGCTCACAAATGCAGATTGTCGGGTGGGCTGCTTTTGTGGGAGCTGGAAGCCACAAACAGACTGTGTCTCTTGTGGAAAGTTACCAGAAGAATCAGGAGGGACTTGTCTCTCTCAAAAGACTGAATGAAAGACTATGTCATAAGTGCTACTGACTTAAGAGTTCTGATGTGCTGTCTCTTTACACTGTTTCGTAGAAAAGTAGATTGTTGCTAAGGAGGAGGGGAGGGGGATGTCTTTGAAAAGGTTTTATGGTTGGTTTTTTTTGTTTGCCCTTTAGTGTATGTTAATAAATTTAACTGTTTCTATTTTTGAGTTGAGCCTGTTTTGCCTTTCTTCTAATCCTATTCCATAGTAAAAAGATAGATCACCACACTACGTTTCACAAACAAATTCGGCGAATGTGAAACCACTACAACTTGACATCTCCAGTGCAAAATTTTTAGCTGGGCTGGTTGTCTTCTGCTTATGGAAGTCTCATGTGTGGGAGCTGACCTCATTTGTGTTAACTAAAGAAAAAGTCATTCTGGATAAAACCTGCTAAGATTTTCTTCTCTGTGTCCTGGCCTGGGGTTTCAAAACCATGGGCCAAATCCCAGCCATTACCAACCTCAGGAAAACCCATAAAACAGATGCCTGTGTGAAAATTCCTATGTTCTTTCCCACACTGCTCACCAAACATTTACTAGGAAACACAAATCACACTTCTCTTGGGATGTAAAATTTCTGACAGAACTATTGAGTTTCAAAAGAGCAATACATTTCCTCCCATCTCTACTGGAGCAAGCAGAGCTCCTACCCCTTCACAGCCTGATTGGGACATTCAGCTTTTACCATGCTCTGGTCTCTTGCCAACCCCAGGAGCCCAGCACCTTGTCTCCAGGCAGGTCAGGCCTTTTGGGTCACAGCCAAGCTTCCTGGTTCTCCAAGTAACCATTGGCTGCACCCAGGACAGCATATCATTTCATCTGCTCCTGGCTCTAACAAAATCTTCAAGCCCTTCCCAGAAGGGAAAGGCCTTAAAAAAAACACCCAAAACAATACAAAGAAAAACTCAAACCAGAAACCAAACCCACAAAACCCCAAACCAAAACCATTTCCAGGAGACAACAAATGGGGAAAAAAGGGGAAAGGGTGTAAAGGTTACAAGCTCAAAAATTTATCTGTAAAAGACTGGAGGGAGATAGCAAGCAGAGCATCCACGAGAGCACCCACCACTCCTTGAAGCTGTCAAGAGGGGCAGTGGCCACCACTGGGTTGCTCTGCACAGGGACTCAAGAGGACTTGGTGTGGATACAGGCCATCAAGGTGCCTGCTGTCCTAGGTTACAATGTAAGATATACCCAAGATATGTATTCTATCACCATCTTCATGAGCTGTTGAAACCAGGTGGGGCAGTGTTTCCCTTGTCCCCACCCTCTGGACTATCTTCTGTTAATGGGGCCATTCATGCTCTGCTGTATGATTCATGGGTAACTCCCATCCGGGAGTTCTCTCTGTTTAATGGGCAATCAAGGACCCATTGTATGAGTCATAAAACTACATCATTCCATTGTGGGATGTTCCTCCCATGGGGAGGAGCCAAGCATTCCCACCTGGATATAACCTGGGATCGCACAGGGGGCCCTCAACCCGCTGGATTCCCAGAGGACAGGAGCTACCGGACTTTTCTACAGGATCACTGCTTCAACGAGACCACTTCATCCGGACTGCTACCAGCGCCCTGACTAACAGGTTGTATTATTGAACTTATTTTATTTTACCTCTTTTTTTCCCCCTCCTATTAAATTGTATTTCTGACTTGGAGTCTTTCACTGGTTTTACTTTCAAACCAGCACACCTGCACATCTTTCTCCTCCTGCTGGTATGTGAGATCAATCTGACCAGGGCCAGGAGGAGGCCAATGAGCAGCTCCTGAGATGATAACACTGTCTCCCTCTGTCCCCTTACATCAGGACAAAGAAAGTCTTTTGTTTTTAAGGGTGTAAATATCCCTTCAAACCCTCTGGCAGGCCACACAGCAGCCTTTTGGCCCTGGGGTTATCCCAGATGAACCCCCATGGTGTCATCCCATGAAGTCCATCATGTGGCTGTATGAAATGGTAGGACAGATGTCCCATTTTCCTGCTCTGAGCTGAACAAAGCTGTCTAGGAATAACTGGAAGAGGTAGATGCAGAGCTAAAAGCTCTCTTTTCCTGTTGATGATTTTGAGAGTAGGTATCAGCACTGGTGTATTACCTTGATGGCAATGCAGAGCTGCTCAGAAGAAGCAGCTGCCTTTGAATATGAGCTGTTTAGAGGAATATGAACTCTGACAATGTATTGCCAAGGCAGGAGAACAGCCTTCAAATTTGAAACCCTTGTATTCAACAGAAAACTGCTCAAAATCCCTGTCTGCATGGTTATTTAAGGCAAGTTTATCAAGCTGGACTTAATAGTGCTGTGCCAAAACAAAATAATGCCCAGACTTTGGGTTACAGGGGAATAACCTTACCTTCCTCATAATGAGTTGTATCATATAATAGTGACATAACTCATTTGGGTGACATGGCAATAGAAATCAAGAGGACTGTGCTCCTTTGCTGTAACAGGGGTTGTGCTGTAAATGCAAATTGTGCTTGTAGGGTTTGGCTTCTCTGCAAGACCTCTGTGGTCAGTTACTGCTGCTAAGTGCTAATCCCTGGGAACAAGGGTGGAACAGAGGGAACTCCAGCCTTTGTGCCCTCCCAAACACTGCAGGAACAGCACGGGACACACTGAGCCTCAAGCCCCAAATGCAAAGAATTGCTGTCAACTTGGACTAGATCTCAAAGTAGCTCCTTTACAAAAGCCTTTAAAATGATCACCTGTTTTTTTTTATCTGCAGGCATTTCACAAACCCAGTACAACCAGCTAGTCATTCCCATAAAACATGAACAACAGAACTCAGAAATATGACTCGCATGAAAGGCTTTAGACAAACCAAAAAGGTGAACAAAAGCTCAGTGAGACCCTCTTTGGCCTGATAGCTCTCTTCATAGATAGACAGGCTTTTGTTTAGGTTCTTGGCATCTTTCAAGGGAATAAAAGGTATCTAATATATAGAAAATCTAGAAGATTTTTATTTTTTGAAAACTCTTTTTAAACACTCCAAAGCACTAAATGGAAACACAGCTATGTAAAAGAACCCTTTTCATTGGAGAAAACCATTCCCTTCTAGTGTTTGCAAACATATAATTGTATTGAATAATAGTCTTAAATTCATCAGCTTAAGCAAGCATTTCTAAAGTGTGTGGGAAAACTTCAGTGGAAGAAAAACACAAGGTGTACAAGTCCTAGTGCACCTTTCTTAAATTCCTTCTGACATCTGTAAAAATTATATTTACACCTTTTATTAACTTTTTTTTTCTTTATGTTTAACCAGGGCTTTGCAAACCCTATCCACTCTCCTCAAAACTGTCAGCTGGCTTTAAGCTAACTATGTGCTTATTTTTGATGACTAACAGGGGAAACTTCTAACCAGGAGCATTACTTGGATTTTTTCTTTTGTGCTGCTTGTTGAAAGATAGATTGTGAATGCAGACAAGCGAGCTATTCAAAGTCAGATGTAGCGAGTAGCAAAGGCCTTTTAACAAATCCTGCAACATCCTATACAAAAGTTGAGAAGATAAATAAAGCTAACTATGTATTTTAACGGAAAAAGGAACACATGTCAAGTCTACCACCATCAGGAAACACGGGTTCAGAAATTCTGTGCCTTCCCTCCCCATATTTAGTAAATTAGGTTATCTATAAAATGGAACGCTTTGGAAGTCTTGAATGGCAGAAAACCATGTTTATTACCCCAAAAGTGGCATATGCCTTAGTGACAAGGTGTCACAGATAATTTTTCCTAAAATTTGGAATCTGATTGCTCAGAGCAGAATGCTTTTCCTGCGAATTGTTGGTTTGATTCTAGTTTGGGTAGCAGCTGTCCTTCAACTTTGGCAGTTCAGCCACTGCTGCCTACCAGGGGAGATGTCTTGGCAGAGGAGGAGACACTACCAGAAGATAAATGAAGCTGAGTTCTGGGGGAACATCCACAATAACCTAGAACCTCAGCATTGCCCCTGTTGCATATTACACAAAAGCTACATGGATTCTCCTGCTAAGCCACATGAGATGATCACATGAATGTGAGGCCATTTTAGAAAACAAAATGTGTAGAAGACTTTCCAAATGTACATATAGAGGTGAGAATCAAGTGAACAGAGACATAAGAATCCTTCTTTACATCAAGGTATCTCTCCTGGTCACATGCAGTGGGAGCTTTGATAAACGAGTGATGTGTGGAAGCACTTTCCTCATCTGGCATAACAGTACATTCAATAGCAGCACAACAGCCTTTCCTTGATTAGAGAGCTGATATGTGATCCAGTGTGGTGAAATTTTGTCATATAAATCTGGCTGAGTATTTCTGAATTTTGACTTAGATTGGCTTAATTACTTTCAAGAATTGGCCAGATTTTGACAAGCTGTAAAGTACCAAGCATTTGAGCATTTCTGGGTGTTGTGTGGAAGATTTTTTTTGGCTTCAAATTTCTGTATTTGTGTTCCTGAGATGAGATAGAGTAGTCAGAAATTCCTACAGAAGAAGTAGCCAAATGTTCACCTTGTAAGAGATAAATCCTCACCATCTGTCCACCTTCCATGGAGCAAGAGATTTGCAATAAAAAACACACCAGGGGCTCACAGCTGTCCAGGTACCCTTGTAAACCTGCTGTTCCACAGGTCTGTTTTTTTCAGTAGCACTGCAAATGTAAGCATTTTGTCGCACTTTTAAAATTTCTTGTGCTCATTTCCAGTCCTCATAGAAAATGTCAGGTTTGCAGGCATAACTGACGGGACTGTACAGTTGTGGGAATGAGTACCTGAGCATACCTATGAAGAAGGAAGAGGTGAAATTAAAAATAGGTCCAATTTGCAATTTCTGTTGCACTGGAGATGCACAGGGTTGAGTTAGTACGTAGGAAAATGTACGGTTCAACTTTTTCTGTTTAAGTTAATTCTGCCATGCAAATGAATTTCAAAATTTTACTGGAAATAAAATTCTTATCCAGGCATATACTAGACTGGTGGAATAATACTAATCCCCATCCCATTCTCTGACATTATTGAACAATGGCTCTTTTGCCTGATATTGAGATATTTAAGGAAGCTTATATATTAAGGGAAATCTGTTGAAAAATATGATGAGAGCGACATAACGCAGGTCTTCATCTTCACAAGCACCAGAACCTGCAGATTCCTAAGAACAAAGTGAAGTGCAGACATTTTGTCTCTGACTTGTATAAGCTCACGGAAAAGGTTTGCCTCATTTTTTTTCAAATTAAAAGCTTCTCCTGCTCCCTAACGAAATATCTGAATGATGTATTTAAATGGAAACCTGGAAACCTGTTCCAGCTTATCTCTTCCATATTGGGAAATCCAGCATTTACTAGTGGTGTTTGGCATCATTAGCAACTTTTTTATGTACACAAAGGCTTTGGAAATCAGTGCAGCACTAGTGCTAGTCCAGGACTTCAAAGCAAGACCATAGTGACATGTAGGTGAAGCATACTCAAATATAAACAGCCATGGGTAAACACAGGAAAACACTTCAGTTTTCTAATACTCCACTGCATGCACAGGAACCAGCAGATATATTTATTATCTAATTGGGATGAGCTAACATGGATGTTCCTGGGTCTACTGTAGTGGTAATTTCAAATTCAGCATGCGTAGAGGCAGAACAAGGTCACAAACTTCAACTTCCATTTTTTTTTGTCATGGAATAAAGGTCTGTAGAACAGAACAGCAAGATCTAGAATACTTGAAGATTACTGAAGCAGGCTAAGGAAGCACAAACATTACATCTTCCACCAGCAAAACCTCCGCTTGCCCAAGAGGCTTTCAACTCTGAAACTGCTGAGCTTGCTCCTGCCATCCTGATTGTGCATGACCCCTAAAAAGGATATACAGCTGCTTGGTCAGTTCTGGAGGAGATAAATAGGGATCATTCTCTTTTTCCTTTTTTTTTTTTTTGCAAACTTTTTCCCACTGACGCCAGTTTCCTGAATCCTCTGCTCTTCAGCAGATGGGGGTCATAGTTGGTATACAGTTTCACAAATTCTGAGTAATTTCGAACTACCTTCTCTTGAACTGGAAAGGAAGATATTTGGAAGCTGGGCACTCTCTGCCTCTGAGGAATTTGGGGTAGGATTTATATCTACAGAAATCTTCCCCTGTAATGCCACCACTAGTGGGGACCTCCAAAATTAATGCATGGTTAAAAACCCAAGCTACATGAATTTGGGTGAAATTAGCACAGCAGCACACAAAAATATACACACAGTATATTTTTGCCATGACTGGCACAGAGACAAATGGACTGTTTACTCATTGACCTGGTGCAGCTGGTCAGACTAGTAATGATTACTTCGGTAAACAACTCTCATTCCTGTCTTTTCTGCCACATGCAGGTTGTGCTCTCCTATATTAAAAGCCACCACAAAGAACTCTCCAAAGCAGTGGCAACTGATATTATGCCTCTTACACAACCTAGGTGGTTTAAGTATGAAAAATAAGGAGCTGCTGGCACACTGCCATGCTATCAGAGGAGAAAGTGGAGTTAAAGGGTTTTTTAAAGGGGGAGGAGTTGTGTGGCAACATACAGCATGTGACCTGCCAACAAAAGCAATCAGTGGCACGGACATGGCACAGACATGCACCAGGCATTGGAACAAAAATGGAGAACAGGGACAATAGCATGGAGCTAGAATAGTCTTTGCAGCAGAAAAAGAGAGGAAAAATTACATTCAACTAGTACCTCTATAGATTTGCTTTGTGA
This sequence comes from Donacobius atricapilla, assembly GCA_013397315.1. NCBI lineage: Eukaryota > Metazoa > Chordata > Aves > Passeriformes > Mimidae > Donacobius > Donacobius atricapilla. The sequence goes on along the minus strand of WBMY01015330.1, from coordinate 585,061 downwards.
GAATGTGAAACAAAGGGAAATGCTTTGATGCTCAGCTTTCAGGATCCCTAAGTACATCCTGGGAATCATTGTAATTGTTATCCCCATGTTCCACTCAAACAATTAATGCTCTGCCTTCTCTTCACCTTAAAAAGGAGTGGTTTGCTGGTTTTGTGGCAAAAAAAAAAAAAAAGAAAAAAAAAAAGGAAAAAAAAAAGAAAAAAAGGAGTAGGTAAGTCAATACAAATGATGGACAAAAAAAAGTAGCTCAAAGTCCAGTAGTGACTATTACTGTTATTTTAAAGTTTTAGTTAATAACAAGCATCATCACAGTAACTCCTACCAAACTACCAAAGTCCTTACCCTCTTGAATGTGTGCATAAGTGCATGCCTGTCATGATTTAGGGAATGCATAAGTGATTTTAGTAGCTTTCAAGGACATGACTACACTTTTGATTACTCCAGCATTGTACTGCTCATGACATCAGAGCAAAAGTGTAAGTGCAAAAAAAGTTATGAGGCCACAGCATGAAACTACCTTTCTTGGTTAGCTAGTAGGGCATCTACCCAAACAACATTTAAAAAAAGAGAAAGGCTAGCAGGGACTGTTTGTAGTTGTTACTTTGAGTACATTAATGCGTGACTCAGCTTGAGAAATCTCAAGATTAATAACTTTGCTCTTAAGAAGAACTTGAAAAATGAGGTCAGATACAGTTTGAACAGGTTAAGATTCCCCAAGAGTAAAGTTACAAATATAAATAACCCCAAGACCAAATATATTATTAATTACCTACCAGGGAGCTAAAGGGCATGTAGTAAATGAAGATAAAGAAAACTGTAGTAAATACACAGCAGTAATTTATCTTTTTTCATGGGCAGGGGGGAGTGGGGCAGAAGGACTAGGAACTCCACCTTTGTGTAGATTATTATATAGAGATACTCCACTAAAATACACAAATCTTTCTTATTCTTGCAAGAAATGCCAGAGTAAGACTCCACTCTGATGGTGATACCCATTCACTACAAGAATCTGTATCAAAGAAGAATACTTTCAATATTCTTTTGCTCTGTATTAAAACCAAACAGTCTGGTTTGTTATCTCTACCCAGTTTGTTACAAGCTTGGGGAACCTAACAAGAGATACACATTTGATGCAACATTTCTTCAGAAATTTGACACAGTTAACTGCATCTAACATAAAAAGATACAGGGATTATTTCCTTAAAACTGTTATTCATCAATTAGGGTAATTTAAAATGATAGTCCATGAATTTATGTTTTATTGCCTTTAATTTGTGAAATTGAGCTAGGATCAAGCCAAAGTCTGAGTTTATGTGACATTTGATGATAAATCTATTATCTTTCAAAATCAAACACCAAATTATAATTATTTAGAACAACTTATATTTTTCTAAGTAATGAGAAAAGATGCTTTTTGTTTACACTCACATCTATTTTATATAATTAGAACATTGGCAATGAAAAAAATTGTGTAAGCCCTAGACATATTCAGAGAGCAAATTAAGCATCTTTATTTTTGATTAAAATCTAAAAAGTAATTGTTTTACAGAGGTGAAGGATTACTGATCCTGGACTTTTTATATCTACATATTTTAAAGGATCATTGGAGCAGGATCACTGCTCTTAACAGACTCAAAAGTATCATGTCTCTAATACTGGACCTATACTCAAATGAAGACACAACTGAGCCACCTTTCAAGCTGGAGATAAGGTTGAAAAAATACAAGTGATGAAAAAAGGAACAAAAATCACTTTCTTTGTAGTCTGAACAAGGTGGAAAGGAACAGGAAAATTTTGTTTCAGGGGACAGTAAACTAAGGAAGGGTCTCCAGAAAATGAGTGTGAGGAAGATAGTGGTGGGCATCCATCCTTGAGTCTCAACTAGACTTAGAATAGGACTGACTGAGCCCCTGCATTTCCCTAGGCACATGAACTCTGGCATAGAGACTGGAAAAAATCTAGGTGTCCTGACCTTAAAAGAAGTGAAAACCTAAGGCAATCTTCAGAAGTAGTGCAATTCCTTCACAATACTATCAAATGTAGGTCCAATTTTTTCCCTTCCATATTTTCTAATATCAGCATTTCAATGCCCAGATTGTATTGTATGTATGTGTGTGCATGCAGTTATCAGGATGCAACAACACCAGATTTACACCTCAAGATCCACCTGCTTCCAGCCTAAGATTCTTGCCTGAAAGGTGGTAGAAATCAGGAAGATGCCAAACCCACTGGATCTTCAGTTCCCTATTTAAACACTAACAACTACACTTTCACAATATTTTGCACTCATCAGGATCTTGGGTAGGCAGACATGGGGAAATTCCTAGAACCCCTCCAGAGTGGCATATGTGCAGCTGCAGCCTCCTTTCATTATCTCCTCCCTCAAAACCGTGGTGATTCTGCCTTTTGAGGCAGAGGCAGCCCAGCCTGATATTTTCTTCCTTTTCAGTTCAAGACTTGCACAGCTCTGTGAGGAGACCACTCCCAGCCTGGCTCTCCGGGGTTATCCCTTGTGACCATGTTCTGTTTCCACCTCATCAAGTAACTAAACAAATAAATATGTTCACAGCAACACATGCTGGAAGTTCACTCTTTTGATTAAAGGAAGGAGAGGAACTGACATTATCACCTAGTCTGACTTGGAAAGCTTCCAGAACCATCTCTGGCTTTGCCTCACCCATTCTTTGGAAAGGGGATTTGTCTGTCTCAATCTGACTGAAGAAATTCCTGACTGTAACAACTCTCTGTGTGGCAGGACCAACATAAATTTATACCTAGTGAAGTGGTTGCTAATACGTCCTTTGACCATGTGATGAAACAGGCAGGTAAGACAAACTTCACCTCAGTAAGATTCTGCTACTATTTTATCTGGATTTAGGAGCTTGTCAGGCTGATATAACCAGCAGGCAGAAGAGCATATGAATATGACTGGAAGATTATATATTCTGCAAACTGTCATGTCAATGCTCATGAAACTCTGGCTATGAAACTCTGGGGAAGCATTGAGAAAACCACCCAAAAAGACTGCTTCAGAGGCAGTGAAGTTCTGGACTCATATCTAAACCCAAACTTCGATAAAGTTTACATCTGGATACTTTCTACCTGGCTTGGAGTCTGCTTCTGTTTCACAGTTTAAATGTACACCTAATTAAGGAAGCTGTAGTGTGACACCCTGTGCCAGAATGCAAAGCTCTACCAGAGCTGCACATTGTGCATTTATAAAAGGGGACAAGGCAAAAAACATGGTATAAGTATCCAGTTAACTTTATATTAATTCCTTGTGCACAAATGTCAAACGCTTTTAGGACCTGACCAGTTATTTTCCAGTTTATTACGGGGCCCAGCTTGGTAAATGAAAGGTAATATGTCTTGGCCTAACAAATACCTAATGAAAGAGGGAAAAAAGATCACCGTGACACAGAACAGTTTGAGAAAGAGACATGAGGAGCAAAGGTAATGACCAAACCAGCCAGCAAAACCTAACCAGATGGAAGTTATTAGATAAACCTGGTATGAATAAGGCCAAAATCCTACAGAGAGCTTTGCACTTGCTTAACTTAGAGCATGTAAGTTGTCTATCTGCTGCCATTGTATAATTTTGCCAAGTACAAAAGTGTTTGTTGGCACAAGTGTGGGAATGAAATCAAACTTGTGCAGAGAACATGTCACAGGATCTGGTCATGACAGAGTCCTAATGTAAGTCTAAATGAATGATAAGAAAAAAGTTCCATGAAAAAGAACAAGGATATAGATGAAGATACACCAGCAGAATGAATACATTTTAGTGATGAAACAGACAATATACAAGAAAGGTACAGGAAAAATTACATACTGAATAGATAGCCAAACTTCCTTTTATTCATAGTTAAATATCTGTTATCATGCACAGTCAATTTATTTAGGCTGCCATTTCAGTTTCCTTTGCTTAGTTGCACTATTCTGTTTGTTTAAAAATACTGCTTTAAGTAATAAAAAGCTAAACCTATACTGTCCCTTTCAACCATATTTATGTCTCTTCTACCTGAATTTGCACAGCTGTCATGTACTCATTTGCTAATGACTGACAGCCAAAACTCAAAAGATTTGCTACAAATGAGTACTCAACAATGAGTACTGGGGCTTGGAAAACGTTGTATTAATTACTCGACAGACCTTTTACTCCTTGCAAAACGAAGAAAAAAATCGGTTGATAATAAATGAGTCTCTCAAAAATATTTTGTATTTGACCTGTTGTACAGTAGCATAGACAAAGGGGAACTCTGCTGACAAATGTATCTGGGTATTTTTTCCTTAGTGCGAGCCTGAGAGGAAGTGGCTCCTTGTTCCTGCAGCTCCTCCTGCTGGAAAAGCAGCAGAGTTGCAGGAAAAAAAGGAGAGAGCGGATGCTCGCTCTCTGTGCTGGGAGCGGTTGCCAAGACCAGTCATTTTCCCGAGCTGAATGAAAATTTAATAAAGAGAAAAGCCTGAAAATATCGGCAGCCACAAAATAGTGCAGTTATATAGCACTAGTCCTTATGGAAGAAAAAATGTTGCCTTCTGGCTTGCATGCTTGCTAGATACTCTACGATGATTCCATAGCAAGAAAAAAAAATATGGTAAAATGAGCTTATAATTACAGTGATACACACATTAGTCAGTACCAGTCCAAACACTTCGTTTCACAGCACTCTGGTGACTAATCGAAAAAACAGTTCAAAAGTCAGCATCCATATTACATTTGACCTTGCAAATGTAATATGCAAGGTCAAATGTAATACCTTATGATCTGTGGAACCCCAAACGTTGATGCTTTTACCCAGTAAGCACTTTGAATCTAGCTGTTTCAGTTCACGACCTGCTTCTAGGAAAAACAAAAACTGATCTGAGAAGTTTGCCTATCAATTAGCACCATGACATCTGCTCTATTTGAGAAACATCAGACCCATAAACTCTTTTTTTTTTTTTTTTTAAACATTTAAATTAATGGGAAGGTGGTGAAAGTGCTGAGCTGCCAGTCCCAAAGATTGGCATGTACTGTTTGCCCAGAGGAAAAAAGTATCCTAAAACTAGCCTTAGCTTTGACACAGGGTATTACAAAATTTTCATTGAATTAGATTTTCATTTGGAAAACAACATATAAAGCTACTGATACAGGAAATCTAAAACAGTGCTGATAGCTCAGGTTTTCTTGTCTTATATGTCTTCCTGAGAGGTTCAAATACATAGAAACCCTCTTCATGCCTGCTGGTCTGAAGTCCTCACATAAGCACTCTTTCTGCAATAGAGCTTGCAACACTTTCATTCTCCAGTGCCATCATGCTAGAGAACATTATCCTTTTTACCAGGACACTGCTGGTGCATGATGAGTTTCTCTGCAGCTGGTAGTATCTTTTGGGCTGTTTTTGCCTCCTTCTTCACAGGTCTACAAAATCTAATTTAAATTGTAATTAAAATGGCTCCTCGACTACTGTATAGCTGGGCGTATTCATCTCACCAGAGGCACAGAAGAAAAGATATATAATGCTAACTATATAATTTTTTCTGCTGGTTTTGTAATATTTATTAACCACTCAGCACTTTAATGTTTTCCTGTATGAATGAGATTTAAATAGAAAATGCACCTGTAAAACTGCAAGGGGAGGGTGCATTTTCTAAATTTGATGTTAAAATGATTCTTACACAGCAAGCTGATGAATATTTAAATGGAATGACTCTAAATAAGACCAAACTCCAAGTACACTTGCATTTAAAAGCCCCCAGAAAAAGGCATGATAGAAATCATACACAAAGTATTCACTGAAAAAAATACCAAAGATTGATGTATGCTTCCCTCTGAATGTGTGTCCCTCTCAGTTCTGCTGGTGGAAGAAAATATGTGGGCATTTTCTATCATCTATGCAATACTTCCCAGCTTCACTTGAACTGCCTTGTGCAACAGCCTAAGTTAAGCCATCAGACTTTGCACTGATATGGCCACAGAGTGTACAGGTGCCATTACACCAGTGATATCTGACAGGTGATAAGAAATCCTCGGATAAGAAATGTGGTGAAAAGGAATTAGCTCTAAGACATTTGTCAAATGAACAAATATTTTAGGCTTAGGTTTACTTTTGTGATGGACAAATGTCATATGGACAAACCAGCTATTGGTTATACTGAAGGGTGACATAAATGGAGAAGCACAGGCAAGGAAAATGAGGCTGTTGTTCTGGGTGCTAGTTAAGAGATATTGAACTTTGTCAAAAAGCCAGCCAGCAACATGTAGATCCAATGAGGTAGATGGATGAGGACGTCCCTGGTAGCTCAGCATTTGAGAACACAGTGAGGACCTGCTGTGTCCTATGTGAATCCACAAACATCACATACATGAAAGCACCTTCACACCGTCAGACGGGGTTTACACGCCGGGATTCCCTGTGCCCCATCTTTCCCTGCACACCAGGGTTTCCCGTATGGCCAGTGCGGCAACCCCAGCCCAGCAGCGCTGCGAGGAGGCTCGAAGAGCCTGTGGCGCTGCCCACGCTCAGGCTGTTTGGGGACGGAGAGGATCCAGCAGAATGCCGGGCGGGAGTGCCGGGGCCGGGCCGGGAGGTGGCAATGCCGAGCCGGGCACCGGCGGCACAGGAGGCGTCTCCTCCCGGGGTACAGCTCCCTGTCCGCACCGGAGCTTCTGGCAGCTCCCGCGGCCGAGCGTTTGAGGGGTGGGTTACTGCCAGCACTTCGGGATGCGCTACGCTGCAGATGGATACCCTTCCTCCAGCAGTCTGAATGAACCCATTTACAGCACTTGACTCCACAACATCTCCTTAATGCCCGAGGAGTTTGCCGAACCAGTTAATGATGCTCTTTCATTTGATTGAAGGTGATATTTTCTCATAGCAGTTGCAGTGATGTCAATGCATCAGGAACGTAGCAGAAAACCCCAGATTGTTATGATATGCTCAGAAAGGCTCTGATTAAATTAACCTTAGCTAGAGAAAAGCCTAATGACTTTTATGATATTTAAACATTTTGTTCCAAAAATAGAAAAGTTGGATCTGTAATTTTCAGTGTGGGACTGAAATAAGCATTAGCACCAGAAATCACATTAATTCAGTTAGAGATGGAGTTTGAGTTCTAGACTTTATGGGTAGGCCCTAACTCTTTTAACCATGTGCTGTGTCTTCAGTCATGGTTTCTTAACAGTGAGCAAGATCTTACCAAAGTGTGTGCTCTTCTGTTCTCTGAGATCAAAGATATCATTCATTCCTTTGATCCAACACATTCAAAGAGTAGGGGATATTTTCTTATTTGACTCCAGGGCTTGGACTCCAATGGGGAGAGATATAACACCAGAACAAGGAGAATTTGGCTATGTAACATTAATGCAATCAGATAACTAAGATATCTGATGAAACACTGCCAAATTGACAATGTCTTCTATTGAATTTATATACATGTTTTGTATGGTAAATTCAGTGTAATGTTACAGAACTTTATTGTAATGTTCAATTAAAAAAATCAGGCAAAGTTCAGTTTGGGGATTTTGCTTTTCCTCTGGAATTCTTCTTATGTGAAGAAATAGATGGCAGTATGTTTCAACTTCCTTCTACATAGGTTTCAGGATACAACTGTGGCCTGAGTTCTGCAAGATAAACTGATAGAGTCTGAACAGTGTCAGGAAGCAGCAGAACCACAGGAAATTCAGCAGCAGAATCAGATCAGGTTTTAACTACAATTAACTCCTCTCTTGGCTGAAATTATAACACAAATCACTACTAGAGATCTTTCAGATGAGGAGAATAGCCCCCTACCCCACAGATATCCTTTCCATACATTCTGGGAGCTTTCACATCATCAGAGGGTTATTGCTGAGCCAAAGCAGCCAAGTGCCAGAACTGAAACCTGTAAAAAGAGTACAAGATTTTGCTGTAAGCTCTGAATGGATCATTGGGCTTCATGCTGTGAACCTGTGTACTGGTTTGGCATGGATGGTAAAAACCAATTAATGATCTGCTTTAAAACTGACAGCCAGGTTGGCCAGTTGCATACAAGTGTACACCCCTGGGACACATGGCTGAAATACAGGTGGGATTTTGGGAAAGGCCCCTTCCTGCTGCGGGCCTGCCCCTGAGGTAACGTCAAGGGATGGGGGGAGCAGCGAGGCCCGGCTTAGGCCCTGCTGCCCCTGGGGCCAGGCTGGGGCGGCCGTGCCGGGGCTGGCCCTGGCTGGAGCCGAGCCAGGCCCCCAAACCCAGCAGATGCTGGCAGAGAAAGGGGAGCCACGGCTGCCAACATCCAGCCGATCCTACGGCCTGCACCACGCCACCGTCCGGGCCGAGGGAGATGATCCCCCTGCTAGCCCCCGGGTCCCCGGAGAGCAGCACCGAGCCCGGCTGGGCCAAACCCACCCCATAAGACTGAGGGGTGGAGGGGGAGAGAAGATCCGGGATGACATTTCTGAGCTTTTCTACACCTCGAGGATTTGAGGCTTTTTTACACCTCGAGGATTTGAGGCTTTCACCGATGCTGTGGCTGAGACCACATGGCCATCTGCAGGCCCAGGCAGGAAAATATTAACTCTTTTCTAACACAGACTGAGACTTTTTTTTTATACTTTAACCCTTCTCAAAGAGAGAGGAAAGGCCAAACTGGAGGTATGCAAAGGGATAATATGAAGATATCAAAGTCAGTAAAGAAAGGGTGACTTCTTAAGTGGAAGAGATGACAAGTTGCCTTAGTTCTAGGCTGTAAATCTCCTTTAATTTATGGTAATGGACTGTAATATTTCCTGTAAATCATGGACTAAAAATGGGGAGATGATTTTGTGAATTCTAGCAAAGGTGTCTGATTTTACTGAGTGGATATTGAACTAGAAACTGTAACCTAGTGATCCTATGAGATGTTTGAAGCCTCGTCACCAGTGAAGAGTGAGAAATCCTTTGTTGTGGAGTTGTGCATCTTTAAAAGGTGAAACCCCGTGTGTAAGTCCTCGGTCCCTATGTAGTCATAGGAAAGGTTACGTTTTGGGAAGCTCACAAATGCAGATTGTTGGGCAGGCTGCTTTTGTGGGAGCTGGAAGCCACAAACAGACCGTGTCTCTTGTGAAAGTTACCAGAAGAATCAGGAGAGACTTGTCTCTCTCAAAGACTGAATAAAAGACTATTTCATAAGTGTCAGTGGTACTGACCTAGAGTTCTGATCTTCTGTCTCTTTACATAGTTTTGTGGAAAGGTGGACTGTTGGTAGGGGGGAGGGGAGTGCTTTTAAAAAGGTTTCATGGGGTATTTTGTTCGCCCTTTAAATGTGTGTTAATAAATCTAACTGTTTCTATCTTTAAGTTAAGCCTGTTTTGCCTTTCTTCTAATGCTATTCCATAGTGGGAAGATAGACCACTACATTAAATTTAACAAAACAAATTTGGTGAATGTGAAACCACTACAACTTGCAACACAAACTTGAGAGATTAAATCTGGAAGATTTCTTAGGAGTAACTCAATGTCTGTTTATAAGACAATGTTCATATTCCTTATTGGAATATCACTGAAATTACCATTATTAATTGTTTTTTCTTCTCACTGGTACATCTCAAGTAAAAATTTGCACTAATTAAGCGGTATGAATCTGTTGGATGAATATCCTCAGGCAAAAATAAAATACTCTTCATTTGTTCTAGAAACCTTTGGCAGTTTTTCTAATTGCCTGAATATGTAACTTAAGAAAATATGCAATTCCACATAACAAAGATATTTTTAATTCAAACTGGGTGAGCTAATGTAGTATTTTGACGGCCCAGGGCTTCCTATGACCAATAATACACTGCTGAATCCAAGTGGAGTTGATTTGGATGAACAAGACAAGGATTTAATAAATTAGAAAGAAAGATAAAATAATTGAGGACTCTTTCTGTAATTTAAATATAAACCTATTGGAGCTCTTGTTTCAGAAAAGAAAAAAGTTGTTTAGACTTGCATCCCTGTATTTTCCTCTCAATGATACTTCTGCAGATCAAGGGGAATTCAGAAGCCCTGTCAAGAAGAACAAAATATTCAAATTGCCAGTAAATACACTGATATCAAACAATCAGTATTTCATTCACCTATATAAAAAGATGAAAGCTCAGGGCCCTGCAGTGCTTCTATGATGATTAGCAATATCACTGAAGGTTTTAACAAGTGAAAGAACAGAGGAGCAACAACCTTCCATGTCATTTTGCAAGTTAATGTCATGATATCCTTTGCTAGCATAACTGAATGAGTGCTTCACAAAGAATTTAATATATGCAAAGATTTGGAAAGAAGATATTATGATAAATGGGAATATACTCTCAATCTTTTATACTCTCATCTTTTTTTTTTAGTATTTCCCTGTTAGTTTCCTTGAGGTATTTTTATAGAGCTAGTTTCTCTCCTATGAAAAGCAATAGATCCAATTCCCGCAATCTCTACGGAAACTCATAATGTTTGAGAACAATTACTAAGTTGTGAAATGCTAATGTACACAGTGTTCTTTGGCTTGAACCAGACTGGAATATAGATGCAGAATCAGTGAAATTTTAAATGGAAGCCTGATGGGTGTTTTGATCTAGGAGAGACAAGCACAC
>WBMY01015330.1:497697-574475 GCA_013397315.1 Donacobius atricapilla | reverse complement strand
CCCCCTCCCGGCCCGGTCGTGGCTCCCGGGGCCTCCCGGGGCCCAGAGGCCCGGGCCCCCTCCCGGCCCGGCCGCGGTGTTACCTCATGGTTCGGAGTCCCGGAAAGAGGGCGGGTCTCCCAAGATTCCTGTTTTTAAGCGGTGTCCCAGAGGGTGTACCCCTTTTACCTGATTGGCCAGCTTAGCTGTTAGTTCCAAAATGGATTAACAATTGGTTTTTCCTACTATTTATGCTAAACCAATACACTGTTCAGGAAAGTTTTGCTTGGAAAGCTAATATGATCACAGCAGTGCACAACGGCTTTTAGTATCTATCACTATTATTATTAACAAATTTAACCACTCAGAAAGTGCAAGCTTATCACCAACATCCACTGAGCAATGTAAAAAAACAAAGCCATAAAATCACATGGAAGAAAGACTCAGGCCAGTCCTCAATGCAAACAGTAAGAGCTGCATAAATCCTTTTATGCTAAAACCATGGGGAAGAAAATTGGCCTCTTATCTCCATGTTGGCCATTCCAATATTGAATTGATGTCTTTGTCCTGCATGGAAAGAACAGAAACCTATCAGCAGCCTGTAAAACTGTTTTTCTTAGCCTGTAGCTTGTGTGTCTCTGTCTTCTTTGACACTGTGATAGCTTGCATGAGGCACATGCACAATTCCTCGCCTGAGAGGCTATTATTAGATGCATGAAATCAGTTGGAAGGCTGTGTTTTCTAAAGCCTGCCCCATTTCTTAGAGTACTTAAACACTGCAGGATACAGGCTAGGGAAGTGCCAGACTTTATAACAGGTCACATCTGTTCTTCACTCCCTGAAAGAAACCAGCCTTAAAGTGAGGAAGACAAAGAGAGGAAAGGATGGGCACTGTGAGGACAGGCTCCAAGCCCTAACAGTGTTCTATTACACAACATAAAGACAGCCTTAAAAGCCATTGGAGTATGCAGGTTATCTGTTTTACAGACAAAAGGTCTAAAAAAAGCCACCAATCTAAGATGTATCAGAAGGCAAACAGTGACAACCTGCTTCTAGTTTCAGGTAATGAAACCTCTAAGTTTCCTGAGCAACATCAAACTTCAGCATAATACCAGAACAGAAACATGATTCAAACCCACTGTTTCTCTTCTTCACTGTCCAGGTTTTGATGAATACTCCTATGTTGCCTCTGCTTGTTCAGTGAATTAAATTCTTTTAATCTTTGTTTGGGAAGACTGTCTCATTTCTGTTTGTTCAAGAACACAAAAATGCAACTGTGACTTGCCAGGACTAAGAACATGCCTTTGTCATTATCAGTTCTGCTAAGTATTGGTGAGAATGCAATGGTCATACCAAAAAACTTGTCAATTCATGTTATTAACAGACTATTTTGTCATTATTGCTGGAAAATCGTGATGAAGTACTCAAAAGGGAAAAAATGAACAATTTCACACAAACAAACTTATCGAGTGAGTTGCAAATGGTAAAAAGCAATAAATAGGAGCACAGTGTATTTCCTATGGCTGTGGCTGCATAATGGGTCAAGTAATCTCATTCCTAAGCACTGATCTGATGATACATATGCACTGCCACTATAGCTGCATTGAAATTACCCTGCTTAAAAAACACTTTCCACAAACCTGCTTCACATAAAATACATTTGAGAGAGAATTGATTGATCTTGTGAATAGGGCTGAGCTAATTTTGACACTTAAAATGGTTGGCAGCATTCCAAGGAGAGTTAGACTCACAGATTTCTCTGCAATATTCTTATCTGCAGAGCAGTGCTAAAGATTTCTGAAAAAGAAATAGGCTTCATCAGCAGAGAAAATTGCATACAGGCACTGTGATGAATGCTCTTAATCAGAAAGGTGTCTGTAACACACGTGTGTATCTTAAGTTACAAAGTCAGCGTGTTGACATTCAATTGAGATTTAACTCTTGGTTAGTAGGCAACTTAGTTTCCAGAATGGAGAGAAAGTAGGAAAACCCTCACAAATATGGCAGTTTTCTGCCTGGTCCTGTCAAATCTAGTGGACTGAAACAATAACAATGACAACAACACTGATAATAACAACAACACGTGCCTAAAGTATTGATCTCTGTCTTTTTAAGCTTTGCAATTTTTATTTATAACACTGCCTAACACATATTACAAAGTTTTACGAGACACATGAAAATAGTCTGGGCTGGAAAGTGTGCTATTAGATGATAGTGAATCATGGGGAAGACTACTGGAATGAGAGGCTCTTCTGCAAAATCACCCCTGTTCTTACAAGGTACCCAGTATAAACAACCAGAGCTGTTTGATCCGGCAGATACTCTCAGCTTTGTAAGAACGGGGATGGAGACCCATTTACAGATGGAAGGAATTTGAAAACTGGTATTCCCCCCCAGAAAAAGGAGAAAAAATTAATTAAGCTCAAGAAGGTTCTTGGGTTTATTACTGATTATGATAACAACAAAATTAAACACAGTGAAGTAGGTGCTTGTGGGCATTAGCAGCATGTGTCTTTACTTGGTTTAGACCACAGATACCTTAATGCCTTGTTTAGAGTTTACCGTGGCCTTGACACGTGATTTACAGAGCAGAGACAAGATCAGAGGAGACACATGGGCAGCTGTGAATTTGGATTTTAGGGAAAACTAGTAGGCACAGATTTATGGTTTCTCTAACTGAAACTGCCATCATAGTAAGAGGGGTATCAAGACCAGTGTGAAACATCAGAGTGGGGAAGGGAACATGTACAACCCTACAACACCAGTTCTCCCACAGAACTGGATACTTACTATTTCCTTGTGAATGGAATGAAATTAATTTGGAACAATGAGTCCAATGAACTAAGAATCTCAAAACCAACAGGTGGATATTACCTGGGCAGAGGCAAAGCCTGATCCTGTATCACTAAACTCAGTAGGAGTGTTTAAATTTAGCTCAGTAGATGCAGGTTGTGAGAAGAAAGGCTGAATGGGCCCCAGGAGCCTAAATCTGTCTTGGTGTCTAGTGTTACCTGTGCAGGGATGGAAAAGAACAGAGGGTCTCATTTCTTCACATCTGCTCAAGTTGTCCTAGACATTCAGGTTGTCTCTGAACCTAAGTTATAGAAAAAAGGAGGAAAAGAGACAACAGAAAAGTTAAGCACCACTTTAGACATGTACCACAAAACATGTACTAATGAGGTAGGTTATAATTTAATTTTGCAACTGTAGGGATGTGAACAAATCTTTTGAGGCTTGATTCATTATGCATGTACAGCTTCAGGGATCTCCATTCTGTATAGGTGTGCTTACCTACGTACAAGATGAAAATTAAAGGAGGTGTCTATGTCACTAAAACCAGAACATGTTGTCCCTGAAAGATGAAAGAACGTTGTCTCTTGTATCTTGCCAAACCACATAGCTGCTACTTCTTGGTGTCAAATTATCTGACTGCAATTTACTTCTCTGTGCTATATCTCCTTTATCTTCCTGGCAGACATCTTTGCAATTTTATTAGTATTTGCATAAGTGAACATTGCCTTGCACAAATGGTTTCTATGGAATGCATGCAGTAGCTTTATTTTTCTTGGTAAAATATAAGCATTAGTAACTGAGGTGACTTACATGCTAAGTCCTTACATTTGAGCTGTAATTAGATTATACAGGGAAATATTTGTATTGGTAATTGCTCTCCTGTTCTTAACTTCCAGGAATAATATTTTAAATATATATCTATATCTATATATCAATATAAACTATAAATACATATATTTACCTAGATATATATTAGTATAGATTGTAATATATTCTTACATAAATTATATATATATCTATATATAGACACATATTTATATTAAGAGTATCTGAAGGTGTTTTTTTTGTATGAATATGTCAAAGTCTAGCTTTGCAAAACAATATTATTTTGATAATTGACCACGTATGCCAACAGGAATTTATGCCTGTCTACGAAAAGTATTTGCGAACAGAAAGTCACCCTTGAATCTTAATGTTAGAAATAATGATTACTATATTATCTAGAGGTCATACCACAGGAAATAAGGAAATCAGTTTTGCTTGTTCTTGGTAAATAAACAATAGAAATACTTTTACATAACTCATATTGTAATGGAAGAATATATCTGAAGAAGAATGCTTTATTAATACCCTGGCTGCTGTGTTTTTACAAAATGTCAATAATAATAATATTTGAAGACTTGGAAAGCTGAGGTCATGACTGACAAAAATGTTAATTACAGCTGCAATGATTTTTTGTACCCATTGCTTCTGTGTGACTGAAAGCTCCACTGTTTTGCTCTGCTCCTTCTCTGTTAGCCTCTGGCTAGAAATTTTGGCTATTTCCTTTCTCTCTTACTCCTATTATCCCTGAAGCAGCTCATATTAGTCTGGTCCTTTTGCAAGCAAATCTTATTAATAGCAACTATTCTGGTGCCTGGTCTTCAGATTTCTTCCTGAGCTTTCCTTGTCATCAGCTTTCCCTTGTCCTCCACACTTCCAATTGCTAAAATAATGCTTTTGTTTTCCTACTGTTTTCTATCACGGCATTTATTAGTTTCAAGACAATTCCTGTTAGTTGTTCTGTGTTATTCTGCATTACAGTCCTCACAGCTGTAAAATATATTGTCAGAAAAGTGAACGAGGTAAATTTATAACATTCCATGTCAAAACAGACTTTTTTTCCCCTTATTATACAGTCTAATACAAGATTTCTTGCAAGTGTAATGAGATAAAAATTAAAGAAAATCTCAATTGTTAAGCACAAAACATATCTGGGCAAGCTTTCCAGTGAAGAGTCGATCATTCAGTAGACATTAGCAACTTTTGGAGTCATTTGGCCATTACCTTTAAAATAAAATTAAATATTCTAGAAAAACCAAATGTAAAAAATGAGTTTTGAACGAACCCCTTACATTTTCGACCGGACTTGCAAATTGACTAGGAAAGCAAAGGAGGAAGATTTATTTATCACCTGTACTTCCTCTCTCTGTCATGCTCTCAGCTTACATTAGCGTCCAGGCAGCTGTTTGTGTATGCTTGAATAGCTGAAGATTTAAGGTTGAAGTTATTATACTGATTAATAGATTAGTTTCTAAATTTAATGATGGACATGCTGCTCTAGAACTTAAATCTTCCAGGTCTGAGGCAGGAAAGCTGACCATAACCAGGATACTGACGAGTATTTCAGAAATTTACACTAACTGTAACACTTTAACGAGAAGGAAAGACATAAAAGAAAAAAGGAATTTAAGATAACATCTCGTATGTTTTTGCCCACTATAGCCCCCTAGAGGTTTTAATTTTAACACATGGTACTTGTTAAATGGTTTGAAAAGTGAACCAAAGACACCCTTGAGTGTTACAGTAACTATCAGTTCTGAACTATTACATTTCTTAATATTTCCGCAACAAGATTATTTTCAGTTTCACTGAAACCGCAGTTACTTACAGAGTGATTATAAGGGACAAAACTGGTGAAGTCTTTGTTCACTTACCAACTCCCAGTCACTACATAATAGGTCTGTTTACATCTTAATTTGGCAACCTGTGTTGGGTCAAATAAAAAGGGCAACCTTTCTCCCATATTTAATCTAGTTTGAAACAGCTATCAAAAGAGAGCAACACCACAGAGGGTCAGGTTCCACAGCCACCAATAACAGTGTGGTGTTAAATATAGACGTGCTGGTTACATACGGCATCCTGGTATAGAATGGTAATGACATCTTGCTTTTAGTAAATTATTTACTAGTCTTTAATTATAAAGAACTTCACAAGCCATTAAACCCAAGTTCCTGTGGATTCAATGAGTAAACAAAACTTCTACAATGTAAAAGGCTTAGATGAATTGAAACTTCTAAGATCTCTTAGGTTTTGCTATACCATGTCAGCACCTGCCACTTCCCCAGAAGAAACAAGTATTTGATGTTTCTTGATTTTTTGGAGGAATTGAGAGTTTTAGAAATCAGCACGGACAATATCAGCAGGTAGATGTTTGTGGGCATGATCAGTTTGGCAGATTTGGTCTTTCCCCCTCTGCATAACTTATTATACTGGGACTGCAATTTCAAAATAAGAAGGGTACAAAAGAATGTCCTTGTATGGATGAATAATTGGCAAAAAGATTGTAAGGGTGTGAAGGGAAGTAATCAGTGGGGTTCTTTAGTAATTTATATGCTGATTTTTTTTTTTTGTTCATCAACAATCTGGAAAAGGAGAGGAGCAATGAGAGGTGATAGTTTGCCAGTACATGAAAGTATTCAGAGTAGTGAGGATGAGGGAAGGCATTAGAAATGAAGTCACAAAGACCTTATGATACAGAATGAGTTGTCAGATAAAAATCAGATAAATTATGTACATAGAAAAAAAAGATCTCTGGCTTCAAATATAGACAGGTGGACTTGAGATCAAAGTTGTGACTTAGGAGCAAGATCTCATTCCCACAGAAGTATCAATTCAATGCACTGTGTCATCTTCAAGCCACCAAGTTCATGTTTTACCATATCCACTCCCTTAGTAGTATTAGATGTAGTTTAAACCACTATCTTACATAAAACAGTCTAATAGTTTTCTATTGCTCATCTTCAATGAAACAATTTACCAAATCTGACATTGTTTAACCTAACAAATACTCTCAAGTATTACAAGTAGTGCTGGAAGGAAGTGAGATTTAATCTTGTATTCTCATTCCTAATGTTCTACTCTAACTTTGTCAGCAATTCATTCATGCACTACCTAGAGTGCTGAGCCTGCAAGCCAGTGAGGCACTTCAGCTTGTAGCAAATTAACCTTAATCAGATTGCTCAGCTCCAGAGCATGCTAAGCTCTGGGAAGAAAGGCCCCAGATGGAGTGGAACACTGTTTCCTTTTCTCTCCATCCATGAACAAGTTAAAAGCATGTAGACCAAAAAGTCTAACTTAAAATATGAAGGAGTTTTACGGGAGCCTCCTATGAGGGGACAGTAGCTCAAAATGTCACAGACAAAATGGAAGTAAGAGCGTAGTGCTAATATATATTTATTTCAAAACACAAATAGCTCAAGGTACTGAAAATTCTTAACGGAACTTTTAGCAAAATAAACTACTTCAAAGTGAAGGTGAAATATTGGTACACATAAGTGAAATTGACTTTGGGCAGCAATTTCCAGTTGTGTCTTTGAAGAAGAGCTGCCATATCTGGACAAAATGGAAAAACCAGCACAAAAATTTTCTTTCCATCTATACTGTAGCTAGCACAGTGCCCTATTGATCCACACAACCTATTAAACACATATTTTACCCCTTTATCAGGAGGGATTCAAGTTTGAACTGCTACGTGCAAAGTTTACCCAGCCTATTTGTCTTGCTTTGCAACCAATTGCAGCTGTCAAGGTTGCACCAGCCACGCTGGAGCATGTAGCAGATCCAGACCAGAGGGGTGTCTTCGTAGCATCAACAAATTAAGCACTGTTTTTAACTCCCCAAATTTTCTAGTCCTGATGCATGTGATTGCATAGAGTCACATCTTGGTATACTCAGATATACGATAAGATTGATACCAGAAAGGGATCTGGCTAACACCCAAATTTTTGGCAGGAATAACAAGCACTGGCTTGTGTGCTTCAGTGCAGCTTGCTCCCAAAAACTCCATAACCTCACAATTTGTAAAAGCACGGCTATACTAAGGTTTGTACTGAGGTTTACTAAATTTGCAGCCAATTTATACCAAAGCCTTGGTTACCTAGCTTTTGTGCAGAAGAGCCTGTACTTCTATCTCCCCTGTGTAAGGGCACTCATAGCCGTGACAGATGCTTTGTGAGGTGCCAGGCAGGAACTTGTTGGAGAAATGACACTCCAAAAGTCATCACAGATTTTAACAGAATCTCAGTTTTTTTTCCCTTATTCAAGAGAATGAAATTTGCCCATGAACACAATGTTGTAACAGGTACAAACTTTACAGGGAAAAGCAGATTTCTGTTTTTTTCACTAAGGTCACGGCCGATGTATTGATTATTTGAATATTTTCAATAAATTTTCCCCCTCTTTTCCCCCTTTCTAAAAAAAAAATTAAAAAATCTAGAAACAACTTCAAGGCACGTTCCAATTATGTTTTCAAACTCTGAATAAAAGCAGTGTCCAAGACAGCTTAAACACTACAAGATCACGCTGCTAATTTCAAGTGCAAGTGGAAACCCAGCACCTTATCCGGGACTATTCCTGTACTTGGGGGATTTCCAGTTTTGTCACTGGCGGCAATTCGATGCTGTCAGGAATGTGAGTGTCGGTGACACTTGGCTGTAAATGTGCTCATGGAGCTCGCGGCAGTCAATGCCGTTTGGANCCCCGGCGGAGGGCCGAGGCGCCGCCCGCGACCGTGCGGCTTTGGGGAGCTGGCTGTGTTTCAGGGCCTTTTAGGGCAGCGTTACAATGAACGAACGCTTTGCCTGTTTTCNCAAACAAAAAACACAACAAAAAACCCCCCAACAAACTGGAGTTACAAAAGGAGCGTGGGAGCAGCTCTCGCCCCCGCGAAGGGATTTTCCTAGAGGTCGGNTTTTTTCCCCTCTTTTATGTCTGTCCTGTGAGTCGAGTTCAGCCGTTTCTCAAATAAAGCGCCGCCGGGGAGCGCTCTCGTGGCCGACGTGTTTTCCTGCCTCTCAGTGGTCCTCGCTGCCCTCCAGCCGGGCTGGTGCTGGGGACAGCAGAGGCTTTGAAGCTCAGTGTCAGTCGCGGTGATGTTAGGAAGAAGATGCCGTGTACCCACAGAGTTAGTGAGATGAAAACTACCGTGTATCTACTTCTGTTAGTTGGCGTGTGGTCCGTGCTCACATACCCACTTCTCATGGAGTACCTGTTAATGTGAGGCGGAACGGGGTGGTCAGGCTGCCAGCTGTACCTGATGCAACACAAGTGCAGTGGGGCTGTTTTCTGTTTATCTTTTTTCCTTTTTTGTAGAGGCTATTGAAAAAGTGATAACTGGAGAAATGTGGAAAATACTGGTATATAAACAAAGGGATTAGTGATTTTTATGGGGGGGGGGGCTTGTGTGTGAAGCACTTACTACGCTATGCAATGAATAAATGTCATGATTTTGTCTGCTTGAGTTTATTAAGTCAAAGCTGGAGATATCCTTCAAGCCACTCTGTTTTAGGAGACCTCGGGACCTTGAGTGCTTTCTTTCCCTGTCAACTGAGTAATCTGCTTGAGATCCACAAGCAAAGGCAGGTTCTTTTCTCTCTTATCTGGGAAACTCCTCTTCCCAGCTGAGGAGCTTTGTATTAATCCAGCTTGGTCTCCTCTGCTTGGCACAGCGTTCAGAAGTTCAGACTGTGATTTACAGTGTTGCAAACATGCAGCATGTCTGCACAGGGCAGAACACTGGCATCTCATCTTTAACAGGATGACATTTGTCTTTTCGGAAAGTATATTCATCAAATCATCCTAATAGCAGTACGTGTTGTGGCTCAGCAAGAACAGCTTTGGCAAAGAAGTCACAAAGAGTAATTGGGAACTCTACAAATCTTCTAATCCTTACACCACAGACGTTGTTCACTTGCTGCATATTCTAAAGCTGAATATTTGCAATCACCTGGAGAAGGTATTTGAGTTCCAGGTCTCTGAGATGGTCCCCCTGTTTCTGTGAGATATATGTTTGCTGGTGAAAATAGTGTAAAAGATCATGAAAGCATTTATGGTTTTTTTTCCTTTATAAGCTCAAGTGTTTCAGTTTGGTTTAGGTGATCTGGTGCTTTATTCTAGTGGGGAATAGGGCTTTCTTTTGATAGCACTGCTTGTTCTGTTTCAATGTGGCTTTGTAAAATAAATTTATGTTTGCTCCATGGATCCATCACTGCTGCATCTAACAGGGATATTGAACAAAACTCCCACTAGAAGAAACTGTTTGTCTGAGGCCTGAGGCCTCTATAAGGTAAAAGTTGCTTCTACAGGGTTAGCAGTTCTCAGTTTTGGAGAGCAAATCCTGGGGAAGGAGAATGAGATGTGGCCTCCTCCAGATGAGTTGCCAGAATTCAGAAGGTCACACTCGTCTGTTGTGTGGAGCGTGTTGGGCTAGTCAGAGACTGACTTGTGCTGGTCTCGAAGTGGGGAGAGGTGGGCTGAGTGTCACCCATTGTTAGGAAAGGGAGTTTGAATGGGGAATGCTGGCTCGGCATGGTGCATTCCATGGCTGCCCGCTGGAGAAGCAACAGTTTGTGTCCTCCAGCTCTGCGTGCTGCCATCCTCCATTGCCACTATGGCTTTTTGTGATTGAGGGCACGAAAGGAAAGAGGAGGAAAGGGTGCTGAGCAAGTATGTCTGAACTGGGGAGAGGAGGAATGTATTTTATTGTAATGAACTAAATTATGAAGCAAAAAAGATGACTCCTTCCATCTGATCAGAATAGCACCTTCTTGTCTTGATTTTTAAGCTGGCACCTCCCCCCCACCCCATTCTGCTATTTTGTGCAATTAATCCTAAAATATCCAGAGCTCTTTGGCAGCAGTGGTTCCATGACCAGCTTTTTGTGCTATAGCCGCTAAATTCCTCATAATTCTGTTGTATTATTTTTCCCTAGGCAGGAGGCCTAGTTTGATTTTTTTAAAATCTTTATTCTATGTTTAAATTTGTTCTGGCTTAACCCACTTCTGAACATGTAATATGACTTCTGCGTCTCCAGGCATTATCATAAATGCATGTTATAACAACCAGAGCAAGTAGGGTAAATCCAATACTTTAGGTACGCTTTGTGTGGAAATTTAGCATATTTTTGCATTCAACTGACTCTGGGACTTTTTCATTTTCTTGAAGCTCTATTCCACCTCTGGGGAAGGTAATTTTTGTTTTACTGTTAATGTAAGATGTGCAGAAGATTCAAGAAATGCACATGGGCTTAAGGAGAGTTGGATAATACCTCAAGAGACTCTCAGAATGTATTTCCTGCATTTAAAAATGTGCTGTTTAGGTAATACATTAAATACATTAACATATAGGTGAGCTCTGTTTTCCACTTCTAAGAGCAGATACGCAGTTTAGTGGACAAACATTTGGAATTCACTGCAGCTCTTTTCAAGATGGCTCTTCTTTGGAAGACATGATGTCTGCTTTGAAATTTTGGTCTCTTTTTTATTAAAGGAGAATTCCTAGTAACAGATACTATTCTACCTGCAATAATAATGGTTCGTATTAGACAGTGAGAATCAGACCTATGTGTATTGTCTGTAAAGGACCAGTGATTGTAAAGCACTGACATTTTTGAAACAAGTCTCTGCACGTGCATTGTTGAAAACAAATGATGTAAGAAAACTCTTATAAATACTTCTCTATGTTGTGTAAGATGATAGATATATAGAAATATAGAGGATACACATATATATGTATTTGCAAGATTAGAGCCTGAAAAAGAAAATAATTCTATTGAAAACCGTAAAAGGAAGGGAAAAGTGTATTCTAGTGAAATAAAATGTCATGATTCAGTACAAACTTTGTTTTTTGCAGAGGCGGCAGGATTGTGACTTTCACTTACACTGTCAGTAACTGGAAAAATGCCAGATTCTGAAAGTAATTTGGTACCTTCACATGAGGATGTTATAAATGGTACTTCAGTTTTGAGTAAAATGAAAATTTCAGATGGAAAGGGATCTGTTGAAAAAAAACCAGTGACTCAGATTGAGAAGAATGGCTATCCCAACTCCATATACATAAATGCAGCTAAGATTTTTCAAGGCATTCACACTGAAAAGAGTAAGGATAAAAACCTGGTGCAGTATGGTGATAACTCAGAATATCCCATAATGGCTTTTAAAGATGAGCATTCCAGGCGTGTGTCTTATGAACTAGCTTTCAGTGCTCTAAAATGTAAGTACAAAACTTACCCAAGAATTGCCAACAGAAATTATACAGCAGAGAAAACATGGAAAAACAAATGTTCAGTGTCTGCCTGACAGCAGCCATCTGGGGAAATTTTTTTTAAGCTTCAGGTTATTAGAGTCACAGATTCACAGAATATTCTGAATTGGAGGGGACCTACAAGGATCATCAAGAATGGCCCATAAGGGGATTTAACCCACAACCTTGGTGTTACTAACATCCTGCTCCGACCAACTGAGTTCATCTCAGTGGTTCTTTTCAGATCCTAAATACAGATGAATATATGCATTTACTAGACTACTCATATCCCTCAAATATTTAAATATACCTAAGTGTTATTAGCATTTGTGAAATCAAACATTTAAAGCCTATTCTTTTTCATGTAAATGAATTACATAGGGTTGCTACTGTTGGTGATTGAATTTGCTGTCAATTTTAATGATGTTTAAAATTACAATTTAGTGACTTACATGCTTTACTTCCATAGAATCTTGTAGAGAGTGGCATAACTTGTCAACATTTTCTCCTTTTTACAGATCAAGGTCTTCTTGAAGAAATACTGTTAGATAGCAAGGCTTACCCATGCTACTCAATAGTAGGTGAACCTTTTTGTGTGGCATTTTTATTTTCTGTGTCCATATAATTAGTACCTTTTCTAAGGATTCTACAACAGTCTTCAAAACAACGTTTGTTGTTTTGAACTACATGACAGCCCCAGACTGAAATATAGCTGACCTTTTTAGATAGTTGTCCAAAGCATCCTTTTCCAAGGTCTGTTGTGAGATTCTCTTGCAGCTGATTGCTGGGAGTCAAAACCTTCGAAGAAAGAAGGTGGGAGAGCGTGCCTTGAACTTTCCTGGAGCACAGTACTCGCTCAGTGGTATTGTCTATGTGCTTTCCTTCTCAGCTGTGTCCCCTTGTGAGCAGGGAAAAAAATTGTTTCCTTCCTGTCCTTGGGAGTTGGAAAACATAGAGTGAATCCCATCAGTGAAAAAAATTCATTGACCCCATGGTTCATTTCCTGGGCAAATGGTACTGAATACAAATATTGTACCGGCTACAACTGGTCCAGTTTACTCTCTCAACATGCTTTCCTGCTTTGACATGGAAAGAAAGTCTAGAGCTGGTAGAATATTCTGCTGTTCCTTCCAGTTTTGTCTTTGATGCCTTTGAAAATTGCAAGATAAACTTGAGCTGATAATGTTTGTGGAGGTTGATGTTTGCAGGCAAATGATCTAATACGTTTATCTTTGCCTTGTTTTTTGTAAGGAAGTAAGACTTTAATGCTAACATTTTGTGTTTGGTGGTATTTCCCTAATAACTTGAGTTTTCTAACTAATTTTGGTCGTATTTGTGAGAAGGTGAGAATTTTAGAAGGCATAATAATGGCAAGACTTTCATGTAAAGAGGCAGACAATAGTAAGTGATGTGCAGCAATTATTGTTCTTAAGTAGGAGATGCTCCGTGGTTTAAACATTTAGAGAGAGAAAGGAGGTTTTATATATATCCCAAAAGCAGAAGGGTTGAGTATATCAGATCCTACGTATGGAAGAATCCCACAAGAGAGGAATTGATAGAAAAGAAGTTTTTGTTAGCTTAGCTTTTTAATGAGCTACCTTATGAAGAGAAAATAATTTCAGAGTTTCCATTCTGATAACATTAGAAGTTAAGATACAGTATTTTATCTGTGTGCATGCAGAATGTTTTTAATTTTGATAATCTAAATAACTTGTAAGTTATGCGTTTGAGTTTTAAAAACCTCTTTTTAAAAAAAGTGTTTTATTAACTCTCCACAAGTAATTACTTTCATATTCTTGCAATTAAGCATTTAAGGGTTTTTAATACCATTTACATGGGAGACTGCTGTTTGATATGGATCTTTTTGCAGAAATAAGGCATGCTTTGGGTCACCTTTTCTATCCAGTTGCTTTTCTCTTGCAGCCAGATGAGTTAACCAGCTTGCTTGTTGTGATGCTTTATGACCTACAAGACCGAAAGTTTCGAAAACGAAAGATTTTTGCTGAAGAGGAACTTGTAGCAGAAGTTCAGGAAATAGGGCATTATTTATACAGGTATATCTGCAAAGAGCTATTTTTTATTGATATAGGTTAGCAAAAATGAAGATTTGTATAATCAGTACCTTTTAAAGATAATTATTAAACATATCTTTCACCTTAAAATTTTGTGGGCTTTTTTTTTTTTTTAATGAGAGCCTAGTTTGGAGGCATACATTCATATTTCTACAGCTATGAAAAATACAGATAAGAAAACATCCTTACATTGTGGATTATTTTGCAGGCATCTTATCTTATTTTGGCATTGTTGAAACTTTCATACCATTCTAGGAAGGAAATTAAATATTTAGCAAATATTCATAAATGCAAGTGTAATAATAGAGTCAAGATGTCATGAAATGGAATAACATTTGTCTATTTAGCAGTACTTCTACTATGAAACCTTGTTAAATATTTATTATTTTAAATAATTAGAACAAAAACCAGAATACATAACCATTTTAATAATTATTATCTCTTCCATCAGTCAGTTGATTAACTCAAAAGGCATTTATTAGATGAAATTGTGTTGCTGCTGGATTTAGAATGGCCCAAAATGTTCATTAATCTCTTACATGCAAGGCATTTCTGGAAGGCAGTAAAAACCTGAAGTAGTTCACCAGCAATTTTTATTTAGTTTGAATTATTATATATCAGGAATATGCATGAAGCTTGTGGGAAAAAAAGACTGGAAATATTTTCTCAGACATTATCATGTAATAATAATGAAAGCAACTCCTGTTTGCCGTCATACTTGTCTTGTTTCTGTACATGTTTAGGGGCCAACTTTCATCAAATTGTGCTCATTGTGCACGTATATGTATTTACGTTTTCAAACATGCAAATGAATCTGGTGGTTGCATTCCATGCATTGCGGTTCCAAAAACATACTGAGATTCTTTTTGAGCTGTCTGAGAAAATGGATGTATTTGAGAGTCACCTGTTATAATTCCAGTCCTGCCTGATGTAAATAAAATAATCTTAGCTATTGACTACCACCTTTCATCTGCTGTTGTCTGGGGTAGAAAAGGTTCTGTAACTGTATTTTCTGTTGCAGCATGCAGAAGAAGGCGTTCCTTTTGGATTTGGTTTCTGAGCAAGATGATATTGTAACAGAAGTGTTTCATGCTAACAGATGATGAAAACATTTATATAACTTATTAAACTTGTGACTGTTTTTATAGATACAGGATCAAACTGGCAGCTGCACTAGCACGATGTCGCATCAAATATGATGCTCTTTCAATTGAATACTTTGTACCAGAAACCATACGGAAGCAGGAACAAAGGGCTTCTGCTTTACCCGTCTGTTTTTGGATAAACACGCTTAAAATCAGGTAAGGTCTTTAAAGTATCATCTGATATTGATGTTTTTGCGTATGAAGTGATATAGTTTGCTAAATGCTTGTTTTAGAATTTCTAGGTTATATTTTTACCAGTGATTAAAAATTCTTACAGGAAACTCTGCTTAGTCCAGTGCCAGTGTGTCATATTTTTTTGCAGTTTTCATATATTGCAGTAGTGGTACTTATACACTGTTTTGAAACAGTTCTTCTTACTATTCTGTTGCTTGTGTGGGTCTTTCACCAAACAAATGAGGAAATAAAGCTAGGAAAAAAATATGGGTGAATTAACCTGGTGACAAAAAATAAGAGAAAATGTCTTTAAAAGCAGATGTATCAGTGTAAACCATAATCTCAGCAAAAGGTGTAAAGACAGAATACTTAAACCTGCTGTTTATTCTGTAAGGATAGTGTAAACTTGAAATTAAAATACACTTTTTTAAATCTTTATATTCTGTAGGCTACTATATATGTAATACTGATGTTCCCAATTCTGTACTGATACATGAACCATACCAGATTATCCTGTTATCTGTTTTGTTAGACAGGTAATCCATTTTATAACGTTTTCAAAAATTTTATTTTACTACTCTTGTCTTGGACCATTGTTCAGTGCTTAGGTTACAGACTCATCAAGATAGTGTTACCTTACTTTGAGTGTGACTTTAGAAGCTTTAAAATAGGAAATAAATAAAAGCTGCTCCATTCATCCCATGTTTAATGTACTGTATAAACTTATGGCACTGTCTGAAATAGCATTTCAACAAACATCTCTTGCTATATATATCTTTAAATTTTTATATTATTTGAATTGCCAAACTCAGCAGTTATGCCTTCATTACATTTGCACAAGGATTCTTTCAGTATCAGCCATTAAAATTATTGGTGAGTTGGGCTAGATTGAAAGCAATTGAAAGAACTAAAGCATTCCAGCAGTAAATTTACTACAGTGTCTCTCCAGAGTCCATGGACATTTCTGTTTTGATGCTTTGAATCATCCTCTGGAGACACATACCTCCTTTTAAATTAATTGTATCAGACTTATTAACTTAATTGTTTCAAACCAGAACTTACATGCCTAAAGCTGAGTAAGTTCCCCTCCTGCATTAGACAGGATGCGTTTTATACCTATATGTGTACGCATATGTATACACACACAATAACAGGAGTAAAAAATTCTTCTAATCAATGTAAACTATGTTGCTTAAGTAACTCTTGTATATTTAATAGTCAGAGTTGTATGTTAACAGCCTTGAAGATGTTATCAGAGATTTGGAGATGAAGGGATTCACAAAGGTTGAATCTGTGTCAGACTTTGACCATTATACGTATGCTGTGGACCAACATTGCCACGATGTATTGGTTTTTCCTTCCTCTCTTAGAGAAGAACTGCTTAATTTAGATCTTTTTGCAGATTGCAAACTCTTACTGCAGGTGAGTTGATGTTCAGCCTTGAATCAGATGATCTGCAAATTGAAATAATTGCTCTGCATTAGAAAGTGGTTGTGTATTGTGTGACTATTCTATTAAATCAGTCAGGCAGCAACAAACTCTCCTAAGGTTTTGGACATTTGTAATAATTAGGTTACAAACCGATCCACTTAGTAAATTTAGCATACAGATGTCAATGCTTATAATTGATAGTTACAATGAAGTTAGTAGAATGTTTAAAATTCAGTCTTAGAGCTGTTGAACTAAATATAAAAAGTGTTCGAAAGAGGCAGTCGCACCTCTGAAAATGTGAGGAAAGTTTCAATATAATTCCATATGCTTTTCCCCAGTTAGTAGATAGTGCTATGCTACAGTAATATTTCTTCCTCTTTAAATGTGTGTTTGTGATGGAATGATCACATTTCTTTGTATTTTATGCAAAATACCAAGTTCCTTGATCTCTATAACCCCTACTGGTCTTTTTTCTGATTTTCCATCATTAGAATCCCCAGTGAAGTTTGGTGGGAGGTTTCTGTTCTAGAGTAGTGGTTTGCAGTAACCATGCAACAGCACAACCATGAGTTATCTGAACTGTCTGATGATTCTTGAGCGCCTAGCAGAAACATTTAAACCAGCATTTTCACTAGATGTCTGAAAACTTTAGCATCAAAATTTATTGCTCATCATAAAAAGTAAATCAGTATTCAATATTCCATTTTAGTTTGTAGATTTTAAATAGAATACTTACAGAAAAGAACTACAGATGACAGCCCTATCGGTAATGGGAACAAATTCTGAGTGTCACTACTAAAAGTATTCAAAATGAGTAAATAAAACCATCCGTCTCTGTGGCGGGGTGGTGCTTGAATACTGTGTGTACATAGACAATGATGTGAACTTAAAGGCTTAGTACTTTCTTTTTACCTTTCCATTTATCATCAGTTTGTCAGATTTGGTGCAAGACCTGGTGTCTGTGGTCAGTATCTTCACTCCTTGCCTTTTAAAGTAATTTGATAAAATTTTCTCCTACTCACCAGTGGTGCAAGAGCATTTACTCTTTTGGAGCTGTCCCTGTGTTTTCTGCATTCCAATCTGCCTCTCTGTTGTTTGAATTTCAGCAAAATCCTGATCTTTGATCTACAAGGGCAACCTTTCTCCTGTAATTATCATCAAGAGTTATGTGAATAGTTTTGCATTTCTCTGTTAAGCTGTCTCAGAGGATGAATTCTGCCTGAATTGTGGCCTGTGTTTGTCTTTTCTGGAACAAGCTGTTGCTAGGAGTTCCTCCTTACGGGGATGATATGTACTGTATTTTCACCTATAGATATTATGCGGTTTTATGTATTATTTAGAATTAAGTTATTTAAATTTATTGAGTGACTGCTTTGTTTTCTAATTGATTTAATTCTGTATCAGCAGATAACCCTGATTAGTTTTTTCCTCCCTTCTCTCCTATTTGGTATGAAAGCAATTAAATACTTTCCTAATTTGGAAAAGAAGGTTAGCACTCATAGAAACCAAAATAGTTGATCATACTTAATTTTTGTGTCCTTGTTTTGTAGGATAAGTCTCGCAGCCTTGCTGTACGCTCCGCATGGGCGCTGTTGAGTGAAGGTGGTGATGTTATAGTGGCTCACATAGGTTCCCATCTGACCATTGCCCATTTGTCTGTGCTGACAAATCACAGCAGGTCCAAAATTTTTGTTTGTGGTGTGAAATCTTCAGCAAAAGAGGAAGAACTGAGGAAGAATTTCAGTCATATGGGATGTGAAAGTAGGTGATAAAACAGTTGGTATTCAAAAAGTATTGTAATACAGATGTTTGTGATATCTATAAATATGGACTAATTCTATCAGAACTCAGAGATCCCTTCTTTAGAGGTTTGGGGATGGCAGTAACAACTTTTTTTGTCACCAGGTGAGCTGATAGCTCTTCAGCTACAGTCAAGTTAATTGCAGTCTAACCATATCATAGATACAAGCTCCTGAAATATTGGTGAGTTTTTCCATAGACGTAGCTACTACACACAGTTGGTGTAGCTGGTAGCAGGGAACTTTTGGTATTTTGGCTGCTGCTTTCAGTCTAATTTCCAGCTGTTTGAGAGTGTTAATCCAAAACACAAGCACTTGTTCATTTCACCCAGAGGACACAATCGGGACAGAATGCAGCAAGACTGCAGCTCCATTAACTGTCTTTTCAGTGGAAGATGCAGCCCTTCAATCTGTTTGAAATCCATAGGCCATATTTTGGAGGGTCTGAATCTAGCAGGCTCTAGTTCTGTCGAATTCTGTGTAATACCACAGTCTCTTCACCCATATCACCTGTAGGCAGGCTTGCTTGCAGTCTATAAATGTTGAGTTTTTCCTGTTTTTCAGATATTCAGTTGTTACATGAAGACTTTACTGAGCTTCAACCAACAGACCCAAGACTTGAAAAGGCAAAAGTTATTTTGCTGCTACCACAATGCTCTGGACTGGGTGCTGGCAATCCAATGGAGCTTATGTTAAGTGAAGACAGAGGTAACTTTTGGTACAATATCTAGCTCATGCTTTCTGGTAGAAATAGATCCAAGTATTGTGGTCTAGATAATGAAGGTGCTTCAGTAAATTGTATGATTTTATTAAAGAAACCTTCCTTATTTTAATTATTATAAAACGATAGTAAGTTATTACTACAGTTTATTACTATTTATTATAATATTTATTACTATATAAATTAACTTCTGTAATTCTGTGACTGCTTCAGGTTGACAGTATGAAATTTTGAGGGTGATTCTGGGGAGCAGAGTGTGTATAGCTTTTTTTTAAGTAAAAAAAGACTATAGGCAGAAAATTTATTTCAAGATACCAACACGTATATAATTTTCTATTTGATTACATTCCTTTATTGCCTGTTTGTATAAGTCCTTTCACTGTACAATTTTCATTAACTAGAAGCAAGAGGCACCAGTAATTACAGGTAAAGAAGTAAGGCAAATAAATCGGGCAGTCCTTGGTATTCTAATTTGTAAAACCTATCTTCCCACTGCACCAGTAACAACCAGGTCTGCTTCTACAAACAACTGGATTTTCAGGCACTAATACAAATTGCAAGACTAAATCTACTACTCTCTGCTTTTAGATACAGGATTGCTACAAGACCTTTTCCAGGGATTTGTGTCTGAGGATAAACTCAGTATTCTTGCTGAGAGGCAGCTTAATGAGTTGATTCATGCACTGAAATGTAAGTATGCTACTGTCCCAATTTCTGTGAAGACTGTGCACAATCAATTCCATTGTTTTATCACCAGTTTTAATATAATTAAAAATACACCGATTACTCTATTAACAACAAGCACGTAACCAAACCCCCTGAATAATGATTTCCTCCAGTTTGAAGGTGTTTCTGTGTCCTGGTGTCCACCACATATTAATATAATAGTCTTCAGTATTGTGTAGATAACTGGCTTATGGCTTAGTTATACTCTACTTCGGAAATTCTGCAAATGTAGTCCCCCTCCACCTGCATGCTGCCACTTTCTTCCTCTCTCCTTTGGACCTGTGTGAAAAGACTAGAGACAGCGTTGACTTTGTGCTGAAATCTGCAAATATTTGAAAATATTTTAATTATTTAGAAACACTAGAAATCAGGAGGTTAAAGTGCATAATTTTTATGATGCTTTTAATCCTTACCAAACCACTGTCTGCATGAAGAATCTGAAGAGTAAAAAAATTGTGTTTTGTTTTGTAGTTAAGAAAGTACAAGCTATTGTTTACTGCACTTGTTCAATTTACGCAGAAGAAAATGAACTTGTAGTGAAAAAAGCACTGGAATCTGGAGTGGAGGGAGAAAAAGTACGATGATATAGGTACAGAATGAGTAGTTGTATCTGTGGAAAAATTAAAGTATGACTTTAAATCGTAGCATAATTCTTATCCTAGACTGATATGTATTTTACATGAAATTAAAATAGCTTTTGCTGCCTGTCATGCCATTTTTTTCTGTTTATGAGAGTACTTAGCAGTATTCTATTGACTTTTTCATCTAATATTTTTGTTCATCTGAAATTAAGATGGGAGGGAAGCATCACTGGTTGGAAATAACATTCTGCAGATGGAGCTATTGCTATTATTGTATTAATATTCAGAGAATGAAATGAACTTGCTAGCATGCTCTCTGTTTCTGATGAAGAATGATCAATTTCAAAGGAAAAAGAAATTAAATCTTGAATTCTAAGAGTAATCCCTAAGAACCCTTTGCTGTAGGATTGCTCATTGCTGTATTCAGATAAATGACTTCTGGGAAGGACAGGTTACAGTAACGAGATCATCCTGTGCAATCATGGCAAATACAAATACATATGAAAAAAGTATGTATGCTGTCTACTTCATATGTAGTTATAACCTATTAGCTGTCACCCCTGTCAGCCGGAGGAATTGTTAAAAGACTGATGGATGTTTTCTGGATTTTCCTTTCAGTCACATACATGGAAACAGTGGGAACTCACTTGCTCATAGATACAATAGTGGATTACAGGATGCAAGTTTAAGAGTGTTTATGTTATAAAAAGCACAGAAGAGTAATACTATATTTTTAAATTTTATATTACCTTAGATGATGTTAATAGTCTGGCTATCAAAGGGAAAGGTACTGTGGCTCAAGATATTCAGTGTAACTAAATTTTGCATGATTAAAATGGTAGATATTTATTGTGGCCAGTCCAAAGAAGGTTTAAAAGTTGTATGTTATTCATAAGACACAGTGCAACAAAGTGCATCTTTCTTGAAATTCACTGAGAGAAAATAGCTGCCCGTTACATTTTTACAGTAAGTGGGATGAAATCAGAGTATGTCATGCCAATGATGGTGTGATAGACCAAAAGCATTTATGGCCTCTTGCTTGTGTTTTCCTTTGGGATTTGAAATTTTCTGGAGTGTGTCTTGACCTCTGGGCAGCTCTATGGGGAGAACTCGGGGGATCCTGGAATGTAATGGTCTCTAAATTATTGAACATAAATAATATGTAAATTCATAACATATAAAATAATTTTTATTAAAAAAAAAAGTTCCTGGAGCTTTCATTTTTTTTTTTAAGAAATCCTCCTTGTGTAAAACACCACCCCTCTCCACAAAGCCAACCCAAAATCTGTTCACTGTTTTGCAGAAGCATCATGAATGTTGTCAAGCCACCAAATTGTACTTACACTTTTAAAAAGGCAATCTTGGATGGTAAGAAAAGGACAATAAAATTGCATTACGATTTTTTTCAGACCTGAGCAGATTTCTTACTGAAGATTGATTGAGCTTCATAAATGACAATTTCAGATTCAGTTCCTCCTTTACTGTCATGCAATATCTTGGATGTTTCATTGTAGTCCTTGCTTCAATAAAGCTGCCGGTAACCAGCATGAACAGAGCAGTAATAAAACACCATAAATTAAATATATAGAGTGATTATGCTTAAGATGAAAGCTCAAGCTATTTAAGATGCATGTACTACTTAGAAAAATTCCT
Source organism: Donacobius atricapilla (assembly GCA_013397315.1). Lineage (NCBI taxonomy): Eukaryota > Metazoa > Chordata > Aves > Passeriformes > Mimidae > Donacobius > Donacobius atricapilla. The sequence continues at coordinate 552,341 of WBMY01015330.1, read as the reverse complement.
TTTACACTTTTCTTAGAATTAATTAGAGAAATTATTTGACTAAAACAGTGCAATATAGAATGAAAGGCTGTTGCAGAGTTACTAATCCCCATGTTCATAGTAGTATCTTTGAGAGACAAGTCATAATAAAACATCTTGTATGATCATAAAAGTCCTACTGAATATTAATTCCCTTTTCCAAGAAAATTGAGGCCTTTCAGGAAACTCTTACAATTTTGCTTATGTGCATTTTATCTCTTGGAACGACTCTGCACTACTGAAGTGGTGCCAAACAAAATAAGGCTCTGTTGGAGTTTGGGGTCACTGCTGGCTGTGCAGTTTTAAGGGTGATTTCAAACATGTTTGCATTGGTTAAACTGAAGTTACCTTCAGGATATGAGAGTTCACAGCAACTGCTTTACCTAAAGTAAGGATACACATGGCAAACAGGTGCGTATAGAGAAGAGTCTAAACCACTCGTGCATTTTGCATTGGCTATCAAAGTTGAATTATTTTCTGCATCATTTTTCAGGGTCGTTGAAGGGATTCCTGGTGAACAGCAATTTGTACACATCAATGAAAGATTACCACTGGGGTTTTTTTCCCATTGAATAAGCTGATCTAAAATCAAAAATCTGTGTCATGAGACATAAGAGTTTTATTTAGTAATGCGAGGAGGATGTGAGCCTTGTAGCCTGTTTTATCAAGTTCCAAGAAACATAGAAAAAAAATCCAGATCGTGGTGAGAACTTGCGAACAGTTTTGCAGACTTCCCATTAAAAGTGAACTAGCCAGCCAAATCAGGATGTTGCTTTCAGATATTGAATACGTTTCTCTGTAACCATATTTGAATAAAGCTCTGTCATGGGAGGGTTAGTGGAGCATTTAGGAGTAGGATATTATCTTACAGGCCTCAGTGAGGAGGAGGGGGTTATAATTACAAAAAGACATTTTGATAGTGTTTTTCTGCACTGAGACAGCTTAGTACTGGTTTGCCAGCCTTATGAATCAAGTGCTTGAGACTGCTTTATAACAACCAGGCATTCCTGGAATACAAGGAGAATATGAGAAGAAGCTATTTCTTCCCTCCCCAGTGATGCACTGCAAAACTGTAAAATTGGAGAAAAAGCACTCAATTAGAACAAATAGTATTTTCCTAACCTAAGATTTTTAGCTTAGATAAATATTTATTATGAGCATATATAACTCAAAGTCAGCACCTCTACAATTTCTGCAAACTGCTTAGTGTTTTCAGACCAGTCCCCAGCTTCAGGGACAACTCAATAAATCAAAAATTGCACACCTGAGAAAGAACATAGTTTTTTTGTCTGATTATGTATTTATTATCTGGTGATTAATATACTTAATAATTGGTATAAGAAAGGAATTACTGAAAAAAAATATATAAAAAATCCCGTGATTTCTAAAAAGATGAATTCTCATGGCTTTCCTGAATTGCAGTTTTTTTAAAATTACAATAAAGCTATGTTATTGAAAGACATAATTTGAGGATTACTCTTAATGTATCCTTGTTTATTTCCTTTTATATTCTTAAATATTATTTTTTGGTCTTCCATTTCTTTCCTACAGGATTATTCCTTCTGTTTTTTCTACTTGCTCCAATTCAGAGTCTTCCACTGAAATGTTTTTCAAAATGGAGCCATCAGAAATTTCCAGTGGTTGCTTTTTAGCTGTTCTAGAGAGAGAGGTAAGCTATGAAAATAACCATTTAAAATCATTTCACAGAAGATGAGCACTGCAATTTCCCAAAGAAGAATAAACAGAATGGAACATTTGAAATAAAGTTCCTGGCTGCTCTTTAGTTGTCTCAAGACCAAAAGGTGATTTGAAATGTGCCACTTGCTGGAGTTTTATGCTGAGCACGGGTTTAAAAGATGTGCCTGTTCTTCTGGAGCTGTTCATGATCAGAGAGGCCCTTGATCCAAGTTAGTGCCAACAACATCTAGAGGAAATATATTGCTGTTATCACACTTTGGAATGAAATACCCAGCTTGATCATGATAAATGGTGTCTAGTAAATGTATTTGTTACACATATCACCAAGATTTTCCAGTATCCAAGCAGCCGAAACAGTAATCCCTATGGGTGACACTGTTGGAATTTGAATATAATAGATATGAATGTGTTTCCTTCCCAAACTAAGGCATATGCAAATCTGGCTTGAAAGGCAGGGGGCTTTTGCTGAGTAAATGGAAAAGTCTTGGCATGATTCCTGAGGAAAGGCCTTAAAGGGTTAGTTTGTATCTCTGAGCATCAACATTTTCCTCTTGTCTCTTAGAAAAATACATTTTTTTTCCACCAAAAGTGGAAGGGCTGTGGGGAAGAACTAATCAGGATTTCATTGCCAGTTAAAGATAGGAGATCTTACTTGGTTATTTGTACCATTTTCTGTCATACTGCGATTACAGTGTTTGAAAGAAGCTTGCCTCTTGGGGGAAGTTAGATTTTATTAAGAGTAAGAGAATTATTACATATGAAAAGCCTTTCAAGTTACCTATTATTGACCTCTTTCTTTACAATATTAAATGTTTTTAATTGGTCTGAGTTTTAGTTCATCATGCTATGTGCATCTCTCTACCATATTGTCTCTCTCTAGAGAAACAAATACTTTGGTTCCAAAAAGTTAATTAAAGTTGTTTTTTTTTTGGGTCAAATTCTACTACAAAGAAGCAATTGCTCCAATGGCCAATTTTTAGGTGATTCAGGAAATTAACATTTTCCACAAAGTAAAAAACATGTACTTATAATTTAAACTGAAATTCCTTCTTTACAGAAACCATCTTCTTAGCTAGTTGTAAATAGTTTCTCCCCCATCATTTCTCTTTATATACTTGGATGTTGACCTGGTTCCTAGTTTGAGAGCTCCTTACTTATGTATTATGAGCAAGAAAGTTCATTACTGTGGAAATTATTCATGTTTAATGTATTTCTGTATTTTAGTAACTATTTCTGATACACACACAGAGGTAATGTTTTTACAGACACATTACAGAGCAGGTCAGGTTGGTTTTGGCTGGGGTGGAGTTTATTTTCCTCACAGTGACTGGTGTGGACCTGTGTTTTGGATTTGTGTGGAACACAGGGTTTACAACACAGAGATGGTTTTGTTATTGTTGAGCAGAGCTTACACAGAGCCAAGGCCTTTTCTGCTTTTCATATGGCCACACTGGTGAGGAGACTTGGGGGTCTGTGGGAGGCTGGGAGGAGACACAGCCAGGACAGGACCCCAGCTGACCAAAGGGCTCTTCCAGACCATGCGCCATCATGCTCACTGTATAAACTGGGGGAAAGGAGGAGGATGGGAGGACATCTGCAGTTATGGCACTTGTCTTCCCAGGGAACCACAGTCTTTTATCTTAACACAGGAGTTCCCTAGCTTTACTCTTCCAGTTCTTTCCCTGATCCTGCTGGTGGGAAAGTGAGTGGCTGCATGGGGCTTGGTGACCAGCTGGGTTTAAACACAAGTCAGACACACATTACAGAGCCCAGAATTGAGTTTCCCCTCACTGGGTCAGTAGAGAAGAATGCCTCTGAAAAGCAAATGCTCCAGTACCTCTTCACACAAGTCAAGTTCTTAACTTGTGAATGAATAGCTTGGTCAGCATTTATCACATGTGACTTAGGTCCTTCTGCTAGATTTTGCTGGTTTTTTCTCACGGAGTTAGTTCTGAGAAGCTCTGTATTGTGGCTTAGATTCATTGTTGTTTCCTGTGAAATTTTCAGAAAGATACTTCTAAAAAAGCTAAAGACATTTTGGCTTCTGCTGCAGCAAAAAGACTACTGGATGGCATTGTTGAAGAAAAACCAAAAGAAGAGGTGAAAAAGCAGAAAGTAAAACAACGTAGACGTAAGGTTACTGCTAGTGATAGTAAGCCAAAAGCTGCAAAGCACCTTCACCGCCAAACTGGAGCTAATGTTAAGGCTGAAGTTCCTGTGTCTAAAGCAGCCGGTAAGATACATGAAAAGCATGAGCACCAAAAAAAAGCTGTCAGTAACACACCACAGAAGACTGTGCACCAAAAAAAAGCAGCCAGTAGCACACCACAGAAGAATGTGCACCAGAAAAAGTAGTCAATAACATACAACAAAAGAATGTGTGCTAAACAAGAGCAGCCAGTAACATAGACACATCTAAAGCAGTCAGCAACACACAGCAAAAGAATGTGCCCCGAACAGACAGCTGTGCTGAGCTGAAGAAATCTGCGAACCCTAATTCACACACAGCCCCATTGAAAGTGCTGAAGCCCACTTCTCATCTGTCACCTCTGGGCAAGGCATGTGAGACAGACACCTGCTCAAAAGGCATGTGCAGAACAGAACAGGGTTGTACTGAAGCCCCCAACAATCACTTTGCCTCCATTGATAACAGCATAGGAAAAGTTGTAATGAAACAAGCCCAGGGTATCAACATTACCTTCATGGCCAGACTGGAGCACAGGGTGCAAGTGGTTGGATATTTCCACCACCCTGGTCAAAAATGGTCAAGCCAACTTGGCTGTATGAACCTTCAGACTCTGCCCTCCCTTTGTAAAGAAGGTGAAGATTCCTGTATATTAATCAATACTCTTACATTACAGTATATCTTTATGCAAGGATAATCTGGCCCTGGGAAAGATATATTACGGGCTATTTATGTAGAAATATCCATGTTAGATAGTAACTTTTAATCCAGTAATCACACTTGAAAGTGCATTGAGCTCAGCTGCTGATAGACTCTTGGGGGAAGTGAGGTCAAAAAACTATTGCCTCTTGCTATAAAGTGTCAAGTTAAATCATACACCTAACCCCCCACTGTGACCCAAACCTGTACAAGTAATCAGTTTCAAATTGATGTCTTTAAAGTGAGAATGAATTTTTTAAAGTGGCTTTTCTTTACAAGTGCTAGATACCATTTTTGTGAGTTTCCATTTAAGACTGATGCATGGAAAACAAGCCTTGCACAATAAGCCTGTTAGCTCACTTTTTATTTCTAAAACTAGATGTGAACTTTTGTACAGGAAACTGGCCAAGTACATTAAAGCCCATGCATAGCCTTTCCAGTAGGTGCTCTCTTGGTTTCTACTTAAGTGTGCATTGAAATAACTAACAGTGAAAAATAGATCAAATATTCTCATGCTAAAACCACTGAATTTTCATCATAATGTCACATCAGACTATGTCAGGGTTCATAACTGTTTTTTATCAATTTCTTAACATAAACAGTTCTTAATTGAAAAGATCTGCTACTGTCAAAGTAGCATTTTTATACATGTTACCTCTAGTCAGCTGAATAATGACTGGACAAAAAGCAGCTGCCTGTCCTTGGAAACAGCCATGGGCTTCTAAGCTGCTCCGTTCTGCTAGCAAAGATAAAATAACTGTAAAATATCCACAATTGTCTTGTAATCTGAGTAGAGAATAAAGGGAGGCACAGAGATAATTTTAACAATAAATCTGATTTGTATTTAGAACTTGTAAAAATGAAATAGAGACAGCACAGCAATACAGAAAGGCAAAGGTAGCTGTGGCCCAGACATTTTCCTCTAGGCAACCATTTCAGATACTTGGCAAGAGTGTTGGGCAGGAGCATCACCAATATAGTGTGGAACTTAACAGATTTGACATATGGGTCTGGATTTAGACCCATCCGGAGAAAATGTTATAACATCTCTTTTGTTTTCACCCACACCAGTCAGTGTCACTGGATCAGCAGTACCTTTTTAAAAAAGGATGTGAATGATATTACGCCAGCAGTGTAGACAGCTGGCTCGTGTTCATCTGATAAATATCACTGCTTCACTGCATCAGTGAAAATTTCTTTTAGCATTTTAATCTGAGCCAGCTGTCCTACACAAAGACATCCCTCACCTTCTGCATATCCCTGTGAGCAATCAGTTCTCCTTACCCGTTCCAGTAACATGGTGAATTCTACTCTTATTTGTGAACAAACTCAAAAGGACAGATTTAGACCCATACGCATGCTATGTGTAGAACTGGAAAAAAAGAAATTCTTGTTTTGTTTCAAAACTATCTAGTAGGAAGAGAGAGTCTACAAGTTGGATAGAAGGAATGGACACTATGGAGATTTTTTTCCCCAAAATGGTTGTTAAGTGCTTAAAATAAAGAGATTCTGCAGTTAAAGAACGATTTTTTTTAAATCAAGATCTGTATCATTCATTATTAAAGTTAAAATTACTTGTAAAACAACATACATGTGTCTAATAACAGAATTTCTGAGCTACTTACTCAATATGTGCCATGATGTCCCATCCTTGGCCCTATCTTGCTTTCAGGAATTTGTATTTTTGATGGAGATTAAACCAATTAGAATCTTGATGTCTTACCAAGAATATCAGAAAGTGAATATTTCAACTACAGGTCAGCAGCTTACTTTGTAAGCATGGAACATCACATGGTGGCAAACACCTGGGACTGACTTCAGAGGCTTGTAGGTAGATGCCTATAACACTCAATGACTTTTTACAGTAAAACTGTATCTTTTGTAACTATTTTTCTGTAATCCAGTTGTCTATTTGTAATTTTCAACCAGAAACACTTGATTCAGCTTTATAGATACAAAACTCTTCATTCTACTCCTATTACCTCTAAACCACAGTATGTTTTTCCCTTCCCTCAACCACCATTTTGAACAAAATAATTTTGCAGTTTCATGGAGCAGTAACAGTTGAGACAATCACTTAATGCAGCTAAATTTATTCTCAGAACAGATTACATTTAAATGTGGAAAAGTGGCCAACAGCAGGAAAAATTGTCCTTTTTGTTGTCAGTCAGGTACTTTTATGTGAGACTGGGCTCTGCTAATAAACAGGGGTGTGGTTCCTTCTTTCTTACCGCTGTTAAACCTGCATTGGCTGACAGGATAGCACACGTTGTGGCAATGTGTTAATTAATGTGCCCAAGAAAAGAGTAATGCATTTGGGGGTAATGCTGAAATGCTGAGCCCATACTGACCCTTGAAATGAGAATGTTTTCTTTTCCATGATAAATGATCCATTAAATGCTTGATAAAATTAAGAAATGTAGAACTCTTAGGAGAGACAGAAAACTGGTGTAAGCTATTAGATACTCCACAATTTTTGTTCCTCTGCCACTAAAGGGCATAATATTTCTGTTAGGTACAGGTGACTCTGCACAGGAAGTATATCACTCAACTTTGTTTTACTGTGAATGGATTCTATGCCATTCCTATGCTATTTTTGTTATTCCCAGTTACCCACCCTGTAGGTGGTCTCCATAGCCTTGCATCTCCCACACCTCCTTGCTCCCCTGTAAATGAAGCAGTAAGTGGCTTAAATAAAACCTACAGCCAGCACTACCAATTTCAAAAGAAAGTCTATTAGTCATTGACTGTGAATATAGATCTCCTTGCTTTTACAAGGGAACGTGTTAAGGACACAACTGACTGACAGGTGATACCTCTAACTTACTACTTGCGTTGAAAAAATTAAGAAATGAGCTTTGCTTTACATGATTCTTCTACAGACTTCAATAAAAATGTGACTATAAATAATTACAAAGCCTGCCTTTTTTTAGGCAACCTATAGTATACAGAGTGGAGAATATTACAAGAGCACATCCAGTAAAGACAATACATCAACATAATAATTGAGGATATTTCAGTAAAAATAGAATAAATAAAATAAAAATATTTTAAGCTGTATTTAACAGGTTAAGTTAGAATATGGCATCAGACATACAAGGCATAGTGAACATGGCTGCCAGCCTACAGAATCACAAGGTATAAAAAAATGCATAGATAACTGAAGGGTTGCTATAACATCAACTAGAACAGTTGCAGTTGCTCAAACACACACATATCCCATACATACTTTTTTGGCTGTGGTAAAAAAAGAGTGTCTGAATACATTGTGAAACAAAAGATAATAGGCATTGCAATATTAGGCTCTGATTCTGCAAACACCTGGGTGTATATTAAATCCTTTGGAGAATAAGGAGCTCTACTGAAGCAAAAAGGCCACATCTAGTCAGATCATTAAGCACATATTAAATATTTGCAAAATCAACAGCATTTTGTTAACAGACATAAACCTCTTAAAACACCCACTGGCGAGTGAAGTACAGCTTTTCAAATACCTTTCTGTCTTCTCCTCAGCCCTGCCTGCAGTTGCACATATTGATAATGAAAGCTAACCAGATGTTCCTAGCCTTGACAACACAGATGTAGAACCTTTGCACTGCTGTTTGCTAAGTGTTGGTTTAGTTAAAGAGAGTCTGGATCTCTCCTGGGGAGAATCAGCACCACGTAGATGCAATGACAAAATTTAATTATACTGTTGAAAATTAATTCACTGCTGTACAACAGTTGCCAATCCCAAATCACAACGTTGTCAGCAGGAATTTTAAAAAGAGATGCCATCAAAGGATTTAATTTAAAATAAAGTAAAATGTAAATCACTAGCACAATGACAAACAAGGAAACTTTTATCTCCTACCTTCACAACCCTACCTAAGGGTACGGTGTTAGCCACCACAGTTTGAGAGCAGTCATCCCTGGAAATGTTCAAGACCAGGTTGGATGGGCAACTTATTCTGGTGAAAAGTGCCCCTCTGATAGGGTTTGGAAATAGACAACCTTTGAAATCTCTTCTACACCAAACAGTTCTATGATTCTCTGATAGGAAGTGAGTTTTACACTGCTCCTAACAGAGGTGACTGGGATCAGTACTGGAAACTACAGAAGCTATATGCAAGCTGCCATCACCATGCTTTGTGATCTGGCTCTGTGGTCACTTAAACCACAGGTACTGCTAAAGAGGGTGGGTTTGTTTGCACCCCCTCCCCTCCAGCTCTCCCTGTGTGCTCAGCATAAGCAGTTTCTCCAGCTGCACAGGCAATAGAGGTGGTGCAAAGGAGGTGGCAAGAGCGTGAGCCTTGAGAGGGGAAACAGTTGCTTCGGTGCCTGAGGTGCAGAATTGTGGTCATGAAGAGATCTGAGATCCATAGAGGATCAGCTCTTCAGAGGGTATTGCAGAAAGCAAAATCTAATTACAATAGTTGCATAGCCAGCCTTCATCTGACGCTTGCTCATACATCACGCTGAGCTTAGTAATGATTTTCCTGCATTTTTCAATGCAAAAATTTCTTGAATCATCATTCCTTTCCTGTTGTGTTCCTGAGTTACTTTGCCAGGTGTGGTCATTAATTTCTTCAAACGAGGAAACAAGAAAGAAAATAGTTTGTTTATAATATGTGCTTGCTTAATAAAATAAAAAAGGAGTTATTGTAACAAGAACTTTGCCAGTGCTCCTTTATCATTGGAATATGACAAGATTTGCAGACTTGGGAGACAGTTACAGTTTGGAACCTAGCTATAAATGGAGGCAGAACATTTTTAACACTAGTTAAACATGCTTAATGTTCCATTTCCAAAATCTGTACCGATCTGCAGGTTTAGACAGAAAATGGCAAAGGGAAAGACTGAAGATGCATGACTGCATTTCAAAATTAGCCTGAGGTACAATTTCGAGGGCAATGCTGGGCTGATTTGTGAGGGTCTCCAGGTGTGTAAAGCAAATCAGTTAGATGAAGTCTTTGGAGCAAAAGCATTGAAATCCAATTGTAGTACCTGAAACACTACCCTGTTAAAAAACTCTCTTCTTATTTTGTTATAAGAGCATTAAAAGTAAAATAAATTTAACAAATTTTTGTAAATAACAAGAAATGTAATTGTTCTTCTTCTGGCATGCTAAGTATTCAGCAACAAACTCTGAGGGGAAGTGGGAATTATGCAACCAGACACTGAACTGAACATTTCATCAAACACTTGTATAGAAAAGGTATGGAATAGTTTAGTCTCTATAACAGTTGTAAGACAATAAAATCACCACCTACTTCTTTCTTATTCCTGATTGGTTTGAGCCCTCCATGAAACAAACAGTATTTTTGATGAATTAATGATAGATGTAGGAGAATAAATTTAACAGCCATCAGTTGAATTTGTATGTTGAAAGCTGAAAAGCTTCAGTGGACCCCCCTACAACTCAATTACTGAAAACACTTCTGGATTTTTCATCATTTGTTTCGTTTTAAACACAAATCTTCTGTAAAACCATAATGTGTAACCAGAAGATGACATAATGACACTATGATTTAAAAACATGTCAGGGAGATGTTAAAGTAGTTGCTAGACCAGTGCTGCCAAACAATTTAAAACGGGTGTAGTTCTGTAAAAAATAAAACTTGGTATTTAATCTACAGCAATTCAATTGTAGCTATACTTGATACCTATTCCAGTGTTGAAAAGAGAGCAAAGTGCTGCAGGATTTAAGATTGGTTTATGACAAATCCAGCTCAAGAAGGTGAAACTTAACTCAGGGATCATTCACTCCAAGGACTTTAGCATGAGTTCACTAGGAGGGATGTGGCCATATTCTCTTTTTTTGTGTGAGTTTAAGTAATGTTCATGTATTTACAATCAAACAGACCTTCCATTGCCCATGATGTAACTCACTGACAGCAAAAAATTATTCATGCTTCTTTTCATATCACACGATGGTGGCAAGAACAAGAGAACATGCTTGTCTAACATTGTTTCGATAGGGGTAAATTCTCTGAAGAGAAAGCATCAGCAACTGAAATGGAAGGTCAGACATCGTCCGTTCATTCCCTTAGTGTAGCTACTGTTATCTTCAGTCAAATGGTAGGAGAATCTTCTCTCTTATGCAGCTATGGCATCTCAGTGACTGGACGCTTCTGTTTCAAAGTGTCAATGAGAGACAAGACCCCTCTTTTTACATTAGTTGTAACTCTTCTGGTCACCGAGTCTGCAGGAGGTGGGGGCGGCCGAACTTTCTGTGAAGGAGGTCTGGCTACTAAGCACTTCTGATACCGTAACTGCAACAAAGCAAAGCCATTCTGCAATCATTACGGGATCAAATAACTTCACAGACCATTTTAAATACACTTTTAGTATTCTCATTAAATATAGTCAAACCTCTGTTTTGGCTGTGACAAAAAGCTCAGCTGAAGTTAATGGGAAATTGGTCTGTCAGTGCTTGTACAGAAACTGTCCTTTAGCACACAACAGATACTAAATCATATAAATACCCGTCTGAAAACTGGAAAAAAAGTTTTCTGGGTTCAGTTACTCTTGACAAAGGATTATTTTCACTATATTACCGCTGGATTTCACAACAGGACTCCAAACAAAATGTGTTTTCTGGCGTTAGGTAACTTGTGTAGTGAAAGAAAAGATTTCTAATTTATGTAGATGTTGCAGAGGTTAGGAGAAAATAAAGGGGCATTGCTCACCAAGCTGGCACTTAAAACATTAAAATGTTTGGATTTTATTTGATTAAATACATCATAATATTAATTCATATTTTTGTCTTTCTTTTCTCTGTCTTGAAATTAATATAATTGCAACTTTGAAAAAATTATAATTTAGGGAGGCAGTGAAAATCTAAAGTGCTATTAGATGCCTTTGAAGAAGGCCACTTACCATACAAGCAGCCTGAACAGCTTCTGATACATTGCCAGCATTTGGTTCACACCAAAAAACATGGCACTCAAAATGCTGGTTTCCTGTGTCCATAATGAAGGCGAACGTGTGGATGTCTTTGCCGACTCCCATGAAGGACAGGAACCGCACACGACACTCCACCATGACTTCCTCTTCATTCTGGTCATGAATCAAAGGTTTGATCATTACTACTGGATACTCTGTGGAACTTGCAATTTTGATTAAATGGGAGGATATCCTGGTACAGTATTGTAATTCCTTCTTATCTATCTGCATAAACCAAGCATGCTCAGGCTTGGGCTGGATCTCCCCTTCTAGGTTGTCACCAGAAAACCAAGACTTTGAGCATTACCACAAAATTTTAAAATGCTGTACATTTTAGAAGCTGCTTGTTTTGTGAAGAAACAAAACAACATGGCTATAATGACTCCAAAACATGCTCCCCTATCGCTGGTATGTTGTAGAGATTTTGGTTTAGTACCTCATCAAAAGACATATATAAAATTATTGCATTACTAAGTTTCACTGTATTAGACTCTATGGAAAATGCTTTATATTTTCTTCTGTAACTCAGATTTTTATGTTACTCTTGGCTTCCATACCAGGAGTAAGGCAAATGCAGTCTGGAATTCAGGATTGCTACTACTTTGGGCTTAACCTACAACATTTTAGGCTCAAAATTCCTAGAAAGGAAAACACTGAATTTAAGTATCTAATGAATATCTATGTTCCTGGTTTTCAACACTCATATTATTTTGACCGTGTTTGAAACAGCACAGTCTGCCTTACTCTTTCATTGATGACTGTGACAGTAGCATCAGCAACGTTCATGGTAACTGGCAACCAGTCATCTTTGCTAGAGGAAGCCATTAGACTTTCAATGGCACTGTTCAGAGTATCCATTCCTAAAAGAGAATAAATTGCAACAATGAAAAATAATATATATATATATGAAACAACAGATTTTTTAATCTTCATGCAGTAGTATAGAAAACAGAGTGTTTTGGATTCCTTATTAAAATTAATTTGATCATGGCAAAAAGTATTGTGAAGTTGTATTTCTCCATCTGGAAAACCAAAACAGGTGCCTTTGGCTTATAAAAAAGCAGGATAGCATCTTGTTTAGCCTTTGTACCATTTCAGTTCTTTAGGGCCCTTCTCATTAGTAGGAGAGCTCATATTCAGAGAAAGCTGTGGAAAGAAACTCCACCTTCTTGGCAGCTCCCAGAATACCCTGTTTGCAAAACACATGTTCATATAATGCCCTGAATATTGGATGTCTTCAGGCTTGATTCATGTGACTGAAACAGAAGAGTTGCTACCCTTCAAAAATCATGCACTGGCAGTTGACAAGCCATTAGAGTTTAAGCGAGGTACCCTGGAACTCACTCAAGTGTTACATACCGACAGGTTTAGCTACAGGTAGCATGCCCAGGTACTGGACGTGAAACTTCTGTACTAGTTCTGTCTTTGGTGTTGGGAAGTCTACTGCATGGGAACAAAAGTCAATTTTTATTAATCAGCATTCACAGCAGGAAAAAGCACTTCTATTTCATCAATAACATAAAACTGTTTACCCATTAATTGTACTCTAAAGGTATTGCATTGATTTAAAAAGATTTTTATTCCTTATAACAAGAACAACCCTCAATAATTTCTAAAGGAATTTTTGGTCTATGCTAAGAATAAAATTGCATTACATTGCTGGCATATTAAAATGCAGAAAATATAGATGAATGGGTCTCTGAGATGTAGAGACCTAAGTTTCACTGCAATAACTATGTAAAATCTGTAATCTGCTTTTAATACAATCCTCGCTTATATGTTAAACACAGTCATGCAACGGCAACTTCCTTCTACCAAGCAGTAAAGTGTGCAAAAGTTGGATGACAACCCACTTACACCCTTGCCTCACAAGTTGCTACAATAGATGCTGAAACCTAGGACGAGTACTCCTATGGCTTTTCTGAATCCAAGTAACTGGAGTATGTTCTGGTTCTAAAGACGATTAGGCTATCTGGTACAGTCTCAAGTCAGGAGGTATTTTGATTTGAAAAAGACAATCCTGAGTAGCCAGAAATAAGTAAGACTGTGTTTGCAACACTTGCATTTCAAAATAAAAGGGGAAATTCACAAGTTGACATAACTGAGCAGGACTCCATAACTGTCAACATAACCAAGAAAAATACTTAAAGCAATATAGGAACAGATTACAGTCAGATACTTTAATTAAAAAGCAGGAATACACTCCTGACTTCTCCACCCAGCTTCATTTTCGTCAAAAACTGCATCAGAAACAAAACTTATCTAAAACAGGACCATCCTGAGGATAGTAGCTGTAACACACAGTACCTTGCAGAGGAACATCAAGAGTGACATTTGTCCTGTCTTGCAATGAGCTGCAAGCCATAGCTTTAGCATTCTTCCGTTCAGCCATAATCTGAAGAAGACAGGGATAATACAGCATTTAAAAAATATATCTAGTACAGCAGCAACTACAAGTTTACTGCAATTACAGCCCTATTTCTGAAATCTGTAATAAGTCAGAAGGTACATGACTAAGCAGGTTATTCTTTTAAAATAACAACTTTAATTTTACTCCACTTTATTCACCATTCCTTGACTACATAAAGAACTTAAGTGGTGTCCAAGGCTAGATTCAAGAGAGGTTGAGGAGGAAAAAAATCTAATCATTTTTATCAATTAAAAAATTATAGCGAGGAGTAATATAGCAAGAAACATAAATATTTAACACACACAGAAGAGTGTTCATTATGCATGTTCCTCTCTGAACTATCTTCTGCTGTGTAAATTTTTTCCTCCATTTTAAAGTTTATTCTGTAATTAAAAATCCCATGCAACATCCAGCATGTGGTTCCTTCAAAATGTGTCAATACTAGCAAAAGAGGAATAAAGCCCCACTTCTAAATAAACATTTTGGATGGCTATTCCCAACAAATATATGACTGAGAAGGGATCCAGGGAATCTAAGAGAGGTTTTCCAAAGCTCATATATGAACCACAGTTATCTGCTTCTTTATGTTACGACTGTTCATTGTAATTAAGCTATAAAGATACCTGGTCTTACAGCAGATGACACTTGGTCTGCAAATGCTTCTACCAAAATTCTCTCCTCTGCCCCACTCCTTTTCTTTTTAGGTTTTATATTCTGAAAGTATTTCCAGTTGCAGGGTCACAAGGGAATATTCTTGCCCCTCTGATGAAAAATTATACACACTAGCTTAGGAAGAAACGCTGACTCAGTAAAGAGGTACAGCATGTCAGCACAAGTGCTTCCCTGAATCGGGATTACATCTATTGCTGAATTAACTGTGTTGCTGGTAGCTATGGCTAGCTAAATGCCTAGTTGTTCTCTTATCCAAAATTAATGTCAGAAGTTTCATGTCATAGTTACTTATGTGACAGCTCTGCTCCCTTTCTGATATTCCTGTGTAAAGCTACCATGGCATTATTTCATGTTGACCTTACTGAATAAAAGCAGTAGTAGCAGGGCCTGTGTAGCACCTATTTCCCTTCTAGACTTGCTGGCAGTACCTGCGTGAATTGGAGAGTTGGAGGAGAACTAGGAAGAACATAATAGGTGTCCATAACAGGTGTCCAGTCAGCCACTGCTGCAGTGGTGGTATTAAAATTCACCAAGCACAGCCTGCAGCTCCTTGGCCAACCTGAGCAGCTCCCTGAATACTGCCACTGGCACTCCTTCTGGAGCTCAAACCCACACAAACCTGCCAGGTTTTGCACAGTTCCTGGGCTATCTTCTGCCTCAGGCATAACTCTGCTCCCCAGAGAGTTCCAGTAATGCACACTGTGCAAAGGCTCACGTTGCTTGCATGAAGCACCACAAACAAGTTCAATAAGACAACATCAGTGTTGCAAAAATGAAAAATTTTAGACTGTACAACTGACTACAGAGGAGGGTTTGGCATCAACTAACTAACATGAAGACAAAATGCTAAAAGAAAATGACAGTCATACAGCAGTTAAAACCTGAAGGTTTCCTAACTAGCATTTCTAGAAGAGCTATGATTCATGAGGAGAGACAAGTTACACAGGGATAACTGATAAGGTTATTCATCCCCACAGCCCACTTTTTATGTGATGCAAACTAAAATGTTTTTAAAAAAACCAAAATGAGCAGTGTAATATTTTTAAAAAGCAGGATGCGCTCTCAAGTCAACCACAGCTCAATACAAGAATAAAAGAGTTCCAAGTAGATTAGTTTAACTTTCTTTTTATAAAGCATTTCAGATTGCCCACTGTAAAGGATGTGCTGTGTTGTTTCCGCTGCATGAAGTGACTGTACAGAGGACACTCATGGACTGATCATCCAAGAAAACCAGGGAATGGTGTCAAACCTGTAAGGCAGCATGACTGAAAAGAACAGAACTCCCCAGTATTAGGGACAACACTATCAGAGCAGGAACTAAGATCCTTTAGTATACATAACTAGAGTACCTTAAACCTCTTCTCCCCCATGATTTTTTTAAATACAGTTAGCAACTATTTTCCTCTATGTCCTGCAGGATAATACCATTGAATAACACCATTCAAATGAGGTCTGATTTATTTACGGAGTTTACCATAACTGTTTATTATTAATTGAACCTCTGTGTTCTTTTTCTGTTTTGAACCTGCAGCTTCTTTATTATGAAGGAAAGCCTTTGGCCTCTATACACACTTGTCAAATCAAAAGCACATATCATCCTCCTCAAATCCAAATGTCCACTCTCCCAAAATTCCCATCCATTTGTGTCCTTTCCCTTATAAACGCTCTATGCTGTTTCTCATTGCCAGTTATATAAACTAAACTAACACTGCATACAACTGCTGATTACATGTATAAGGGACCTCTGAACAGACAAATGCAGCTGATTTTAAATCCACTTGCCTTTGAGCAGATTTCGTGTAAACTTGTAGCAATGGCTTTTGCAGGAGTGTCACATCGAAACACATGACATTTCAGAATTCTTGTGTCTTTGTCTCTTGCCACGTAAGCAAAGTCTCTGTGTAAACAAATAGACACATTAGAAACATGCAAAGCAAATTTGATGACATTAGAATCAGTACTATTTCCAAAACTGCAAGTCCTACTTCAGTTTAACGGGTATATGCCACAGCTCTCAAGGTATAAAACACGTCTTCAACAAAGCAGGTCCCCAAATGTAATAAACTGCTTACCCATGAAACATGTATCTAATGTTTGCTGCTTAATCTATGTAATTCAAAAGCTCA
Source organism: Donacobius atricapilla (assembly GCA_013397315.1). Taxonomy (NCBI): domain Eukaryota; kingdom Metazoa; phylum Chordata; class Aves; order Passeriformes; family Mimidae; genus Donacobius; species Donacobius atricapilla. Next base: position 535,606 of record WBMY01015330.1, on the reverse strand, counting down.
TTACGGTTTTCTAACCATGCAACTTACTCAAGTCACAATCCATAATTCCAAATGCAATTGTAAATACACAGCAAAATTTACTCATATATGTTATTGAAGATGAAGTAGAGAGAGAATTACACATTAAGACAGAAAGCATACGCAGCTCTTAAGTGCTAAAAACCCCCAAGAAACAGCATACAACACTGTAGTCAGAGAAAAATTGTATTTCAAAGGACTGTGTAAAGTGTTTAAAATATGCAGATAGTAATTAGAGATCTGGTTGCATAAGGGAGATGTGAACCTGCTGAGCTTTGCTCACACTAATTGCCCTAAATTTCTGACCTTATTTTTTCAAAAGTTAAATAAAGCTGCCCTACAAAAGAGATTTTTGCACGGTACTGGCCAGTCACCTTAGCACAGTATAGCTTTCTAGCATGGATGAAGGAAGTGCCATGACTAGGTTTATTTGTTCTCAGGCTGCTTAAGAGTTGGAGCTCTTCTGAAACAGTCAGTGATACGTACTGAGCCAGGACTTGGCCCAACTGCCATCCTTGCTATACCAGACTGTTCATTTGCACCTCTGCTTTTTCATTTCCTCCAAGCAACCACAGCTCATTCCTATTTTGCTCATTCCTCTTGCTACCTTCAGATTTCTCTGGGACTTTGCTTCAGCCTCTTATGCCTAAAGTCTCTTTTCAGTGTCTTTCTGCTTTACACATAAATAATTACCAGCAAAGCTCTCAGTGGTGAAGAGATAGGAGGGATATTCCTAAGCCACAGGCCTAGTATAAACTAAAGTAGTTCTGTATATAAAAGTCTGTAAATAGTCTGAGCAGGGCTTAATGTAGCATGGATGGCTGATTTTTAAATTAATTTTAAATGCCCAGTGAATTGATGAATTTTGCACTGAAGCTATCCAGCGAGAATCAGACTGTGGCAAATTGATTGCTGGCCTTCCTGCTCTGTACAAGATATGGACACTGTCCTGCAGGTAAGTACTGTACCTGTATCTAACTGAACAGCAGATTTTGCTCTTCATGAGCCCTTGCAATATTAGAGCTGCTTAGTAACAGGTACAGGTGGGTTGCTCCATCTAAGTGCTTTGCAACCTGAAGCCCGATGAATAATATTTTAAAAAACCCAAGCCACACAAAACTATCAGAGCATGAGATGTGAAAGAATTCCACATGACAGAACCATGCAGAAACATAGCAAAGCTGGAGGCCCCTCTCCATCTCGCTGCATCCCGACCTGCAATGGCACACATTAGGGCACAGCAGGGACAGGAGGCAGTAGGGCAGCACGTGGAATGTGCTGCCACCTGAACCTTTCCTGCATGGGGAATGCAGCCCATGGGCTGCACTGGCTCTCACTGGCTGCAGCACTGCCCTGCCAGCATGTAAGACACAGGCATCCTTTGGGACAGTGCTTTACCCAACTGATGGTGACGTGAAGGAAAAACCACAAAGCAATAATCCAGGAAGGTGCTGTCTATTACAGAAGATACCCCAAGGTTTCCTAGCTCCAGCCTGTCCCCAAGTCCTTTGGCCACAAGAGTCTTTTGGCATGTTGTTCCCTTTTTCTGCAATGCAAGATGCTGAGTTTCAGCTGGAATCTTGCTCCTGGAAAAAGAGTGATGCTTTAGGCTCATCTGGACATGTGCCAAGCCTTGCTTGAGAATGGCTTCCTCCTCACTTAGAGCATCAAAAGCAAGCTGAAGACTCCTAGCTTCTCTCCAAGAGAAGAGTGTATGGATCACCGGTAGCCTATGAAAAATTAGCAGCTATGGGTAAAAAACGTGAAACGAGATGCCATATAAAAAAACCCCGTGGGGTTGGTGGTGGGTGCTAGGAAGGAGCTGCCAGGACCACCTGGCCCATGCCTGTGTTCCACAAGTGCTGCCTCAGTGCTGCAGAGCTGCATGCAAGGCTTGTGTCCAGCCTCTCCAGCACTTGGTCCTGCAGCTCCTGTCAGTATTTCTGCTTGTAATGGTATGCAATCATAAACAAGTCTGTATAACACAATTTCAGAAGAAAAGGACACACCAGCCAATACATCCGTTTCAACTACTGATAGCTAATAAAACCCTTGTGGGGGTGTTGCAGACTCACACAATAGTGTTTCACTTTAAGTACCTTAACAACTTGAACAAAGTAAATCAGCTAATTACATTCATGGATTGTGAATATACATAAAGCTTTATATGATCAGGGCCTGCATCTACTGAGACAAAGAATGAAATGTGAATTCTTGTAAACCTGTGGTACCACATCAAACTCAACCCTGCCAGCACCATCTGTTTTCAAATCATCAATCAAAATTAACACACAAACCATCCTTCCCCCTTCTGGCAGTGCACAGGCAGTACCACTGATGTGATTAATTCATGGAAGTCACCTAGATGCCTGTGTGCTTGCACATGGCAGCCCAGCAGCCAACACCTGGAGATGAGGTACCAACTGGTGGCAGCTGGCTCCTCCACTGTCAGCAGGAGCCCTGCAGCCTTGCTTCAGGCATTTATAGGCATTCAGAAAACAGAGCTCCACAGTTCCTCTCAGAGTAGGAAGGGATGGCTTTCTGAGGATTTTGGAGGATCTGCCTCCTACAGCAACAGTAAAACTTAGGAAAAGCTTTGTGTTTCCCTACATAGAATCACAATGGATCAGCTTCTTTTTTGTCCAAGGTCTTGAATCCCAGGTAAGCCAGAAGACCAGTCTCTGATTCTTCTTCCACTTGAGATCCCTTCTGGGTTGCTTCAACTATAAACCTTCATTTAACTGCAGCTCACTTGAAGCTGATTAACATTTAAGTGAGATTTATGTGCAACAGGCCCCTGGGATAATGAAGAAGTGCTGAGCAACGTGTTTGCAATAGAAATTTATGGAAAAGGGCAAATGCCGCCTCTTACCACTCCCCTATCTTTACATTCTTCTGGGAAAACAAGTGAAAAAGACATTAAAAAGCCATTTCAAAGCTCATGGCTGGATAAAGAGCTAGCACAGGGTTAACAACCAGATGGATGAGTCTCTGTCTCCATAGGGTGTGTGTGCACATGAAATTACTGGGATCTGAATGACAGCTCCTACTAAAATTTCATTCCATGTCAGTGGGGAGAGCAGGAAGGTGTTTAGTGGAAGAATTGTGTTGCAAAAAAAGCTGTATACTCTTGAAATTTTATAACACAAGTGCAGCACATCAGTTGATACAGGATTATAGAGAAGGAGTACTCCATAGAAGGTAATTAAAATTTTTTTTAATCATTTGCACACATACTACATCATCCATTAATAACTTTCCAGTTATAGGAACTGGGCATAAATCAGTATTCTGGACAAAAGCTAGAAAAACAGAAAAATAGATAAGAATAATTTTGCAAGACTGGGTAAAACTAGTTCTGCTGAACAGTTAAAACATTTAGTAGTAATTTGTTTTGAAAGAATACAGAACTAGAGAAAGACATTTTAAAAAGCAATTTTGAGAGTTGAAAAAACAATGTAAGGTGCTAAGTAGAAAGGAATTTCATTTTTATTTGCTCTTTTACTGTCTTTAATTGGCAAATGTCTACAGTCGTTGACTAAACCTTAGATAGTCATACCTATTTAACACCTGGCTAAGCATCACTTAGCTGCTCAACCTCGGATGAATATAATCACATTAAAAGCAATTTATGCTAATGCTGTCCTGTTTGAGTAGCAGCTATAACCATTTGCCACTATTATGCTAAAGTCCTAGGAGGCATCCCAATTAAGGACAGCCTAAAAGAATAGCACATCCTCCATTACTTTCTCACATTAAACTTATTTCTTCAAAAGACTGTAGAAGAATGTAGAATTGCATGAATCCTTTTTTGGTTTTGGTTAAAAATCCCTAACATCCTAACCGTAAATATGAAATAAAATTTATTACTCTTCTCAAGAAAATTAAATTGCTGCTATTTAAAACACTTATATTAAAATGATACACATGCAGGAAAATGTACATTTCTTTCCAGATTTATGTATTACAAATTGTAACTAGAATCCTTGAACCAGAAAATTATATTCTCTGGGTTTGTCTTAAAATTGATTGAAATTCATCCAGAATAGCCTATGGAAGATGATTTCTCTGTACATAGACTTCTGCAACTGCAGGGTCACAGAACAGATACTCCAGGCTGTGGGGAAACTATCTCCTGAGTCTGTAACTTTCAGGCTTCACTTTGCTTTCCGGCAAACAGCTCACCAGAGACTTACGAAAGCAGGAAACAAAAAAGGGAGGACAGTCACCACTATAGCAGAGCAGGGTCAGAGACACCTGGCAGGAGGTTGACATCCACTGTCAAGATTTGAATATCCATGGGCTCAGAGAAGGAGAAGAGCAAGAGAAGGGAGAGGAGGCACAGGATAAAAGCAGGTAATGCCATCAAGACCATACTTGGGTGGGGTTTTCCCATGACACACAAATATCCTAGTATCACGAATAGCAGAAAAGATGAGGTGCAAGAAACCCTACAGTAATACGTATGTTAGAAATTACAAATCCTCTGGATTAACATTTCAGGCTTTTTATCCAGACTTCTTATTCACATAGGAGAAAAGAGAATGGCTTATATCTGAAATAATGTTTGTGACTCTGTTCAGTTCACTTGTCTTTTTATTATGGTCACATCAAGGAACTAGCAAAGTTACAGAGAAAAATCCAAATGTAAGAAAGCAGTAACTAGACGAAACAAGCAGCATTGACAAATGCTGCAAAATCTGTAAAAGATGTACTGAGGACCTTTCAACTACCAGATACCAGACAGATACCAAGTGAAACCACTGCTTCCCTTCCACCTGTTCCAAATGAAACTCATAGCCCCTTCTGCAGGTGAATATACACCCAACACTTTGGAAACAAATCCTGGAGGAGGAAGAAAATAACTATTCCCAAGAGTCTTCTCCTTCCCATTTCTCTTATACAGTAACCACATCTACCCTTCTCTCCTCAGTGATGAGAGCTAGAAGTGATGTGGGGGAGAAAAAACTTTTCCCGTGTTTCTGACAGTTGCTGGAAATCCTAAACACACATGAAAGCCTTTCATTTTTCTTCACTCCAAGCACTTCACCTCACAGAGCTCCTCCACCTCTTTAGCTGCTCTCCAGTTACAATCCAGAATGGCACACTTGGCCACAATGACATTACCCTGGTGATGAATTTTCGATCCAAGTAGTCAAAATGCCCTCCCTAAGAAGAGATTTTTGTGAGACTTTTCTTGTTTCAGTTTTTACACAATTTGAAAATGGGTTTCTTTTTGCATTAAAATGCAAAATATCAGTTATGCATTTTAATAAATTCTCCTCAAATGGTCTGGAAAGAGTGTAGCTTGTTTTTCTAATTCAAACATAAAGTTTGTAGGGCAAATTATCCCCTGCTGAAAGGCTGTTTGCTTCATTCCTTGATAATGTCACTTGCTCACTCTGAAGGAGGAACTATGGCTTCTTTGTGTGATACTCAGAGGCTTTAATCTGGCAGCCCTAAAACTCACAGCTGCCGGTCTTTCTTTGATGTCTTATCATTGCCACAGTTCTGTGTGCTTCCAAAATTTGTTAAAACCCTCTCCGAGCTGATACGTCTGATACCCAGCTCAGCCCTTCAGAGCCCAGCACTTCCAAGCCTGAAAGCATTTGCACGACTTTCACTCCAATTTCCTTCCTGCAGCCTGATGCTTAGGCAGCTGCAAAAGCCACTCTCCAGATGGGCTTTCCAAGTCTCAGTGCTGCCCCTCACCTTCTGCTCTGCAGAGGGGACAGGAGTCCTCTCAGCCTTGCCACCACTGCCTCACTAGCAAGAAAGGTGCCTCTGAGATGTTACAACTCGTTTACCCCTCTATGACCAAGGGCTTTATTCTAGTCCTGCAAAGGGCCACAGATCTGCATCAACTGGAGTCATGTCGATGTGCAATTCTCCAGATCCATGATCTCTGTTAACACAGTGACAACAGTACAGATTGTACAGCTTAAATGTATGGTCCTGTGCTGGTCCTCACAATAACACGGCCAAAGCACCTCCATCATGGCGAGGAGGACAGTCTGTCATATGTGTCAGGGTCACCACCAAGGGGATGCCCTGGGAACTGAGCTCCTGTGGGACTGCAAGTCCAAGGGGGTCCAGCTAACAGCATATCACGTCCAGCTGGTGCATGGGGGTCAGATGGGGCTTACTGCTGCTCACCAACTGCTAGACAGGCATGGCAAACTGAAAAGTCAATCAGCAGCTAGACCTCTGCTTGCTTTATGGATGGATTTAACAAAAGACAGAACTTCTGGGACAGATCGTATGAAAAATCACTGGCCACTGACTTGTTCAACACAAATTTTTCAGGGTGTTTTGTTGATTTTTTTCCTGAACTACTTCACAATATTTTTGAAATGTGCATAGGCAGGGAGCTGCCTTCCTACCCTGTGCAGCAGTTTTCAAAGAAAAAGCACAAAAATTAGGTAGTTTGTCAAGGCCATTATAGTTGCTGTTTCTCCCTTGAAGCTTGTAAACTGGTGGTTTAACTCCTCAGGATGGCCAGTGTGATGGATCTTGAATTTCCTTGAGGTAAATAAATGTGTTATTATGCCTGTGAACCTCTGAACAGCCTCTTTGCAGCAGATCCTGTAAACTTGACTTTGACAAATTAGTATTTAAATATTTTTGACAATGCTTCTGTCTTCCAGATCTGATTGGAAGACACTGGCTTTTGTTTAAAAGGAATATTTAAAGATTTAATGAATAAATATATCATATTTGAAATGCTCAAAGCTCTTTAACAGATTTAACTGGAGACAGCAGACTACACCAGAATAGGTAATCTCTCCAGTGTATTTTGTTATAAAAGCAAGGCTTCCTAGTTCTCCTTTGTTCTTTATTATTCAGACAGAGAACACTGCAGTTGTGCACAGACACTACCCATGAATCTCCCTGAAGTACACTTTTGCCAGTACTAGGCTGGAATGATCATCACTCTCCACATGCATGAAACCTACATTAGACTGCAAAACCATAATCAACGAAGTTCAAATATTTCCCTAGGCCAACACTGCCTGAAGAATTGATTAAAAAAAGTCAGGTCTGGAAACCATTCTCATTATATTCCACAAAGCAAACATGAGGAATAGTCTGCATCTCTAAACCACATTCCTTCCACCCAGTCCTACTTTCAAGTTTTTGCAATTTAGAAGAGCAAACAAACCCCAAATCTCATCTGATGGACGCAATTCTATTGCCAAGAGCCGTTGGAGTGGCTGCAGCCCTTGTGCTGCAAAGCACCTGACTACAATGCCTTACTGTCTGTGCTCCCATGAAACAGGAAGCATTGTAGAGAATATCAAACGATCCCTTTGTACACCCAAGCAAATCAAACATACCGGGTACAACTTTTCTTCAAACTTAAAAGACAAGCAAGCAACCCAGACAGACATGAAACAAATACCAAAAATAGAAAATAAACGTTTACTTTTTCAAATCTCACTAAACTTAGCTCTGAAATCCCCTGCTCTCAGTATCATGTTTTTTCAAATTTTAAAATAAAAGCTGGGATTTTAACACTAGTGTCTTGCATTTCAGATTCCAGAGAACATCTTCATCTGAATTTAAATCCCAAGACCAGAAGCAAATACTAAAACCTGCTGCATCGTGTGATTTTAAACATTATTAGAGGGTTTGGGACCTGAGGAGAAAAAAAAACCAAAACAACCAACAGCCAGTGTCACTTGGACAATTCTGTTAACAGCAAATTGAAAAGGTGACAGATATGAATTTACTCACTGAAGTTGAGCTTCTGTTCACTGATACAAGCAAACCAGTACAACATTTTTCAGTGCATGCCAGAGGGATAAACACAAAAATGGAAAAATGAAAATAATTTACCTCTCTCTGAATCCAGGGAAGCATGAAGAAACAGAAAGAGCAAGTTAGAAAGCACGCAAGCAGACACAGCTCCAGCATATGATAAGACAGGATAGCTGAAAAGTGCTGCACATTTAACATACACTGTTTGTTTGTAGCACAGCATATCTAAGCATACAGCCACTATTTCCACTCAACACCTTTTTTCATTGAATCTTGTTGCTCTGAAGTTTGTATTTTTGGAAACATGCAATGAAGCCAACAGGCATCAGCTGAATTCAGTGAGGCAGTGCAGACATATCAACAGTGGGAGGTAATAAACCTTAAAATACCACACACAAGTCTGGGAAGTAGTATGCAGAAAGTATAAATAGGCACAGAAAGTGCATGAACCTTCCTTCTTCCGAAATAACACTTTCTATTGCAGACACTGACCAAAAAGCAAGAATAATTCTTCAGGTTGTGCAATCCTTACATTGTTTAAACCCAAAGAGTAGAAGGATTGCCATCAGTTTTTAAAATGCCTTTTCCAAAAGCTCATGCCCCAAGGTCACTTGGGGTCCCTCGAAAGTTGCACCCTGAAGAAATGACAGCCTGGGGAATAACAACCTTCCATGAGCACTGAACTGAAGCCAGGATGTATAAAATCACCACACACCTTCATTGCTAAACACTTCAGCAATGACTAACTCTTGGTATAACTTAACCAACACCCACAGGCGAAGGCAGACAGGAGAGGCACAAGCTTCCCTGGCTGGTGGCTGCCCTTCTGCCATGTCCCACAGACCTGCTCTGCCTGCCTGCCTCCTGCCCTGAAGCCCTGGAGGGGGCTCCCTGCAGGTCCTGGCACCCACCACAGCGTGCTGCTTTCCAGGTCATGCCCGCCACCACAAAACCCCAGCAGGGTGAGCTGGCAGGAACACGTGTGCTCCTGGAGCTTGTCCTGTGGGGAATGCACAGTTTCCTGGGATGTTACCACCAAGGGTTAGCTGGGCTGGGGAAGGATGTGGGTTGCTGCCCGCGTCTTTGCACCTCTCCTTAAACACTGGATGCCACTCTATGCAAGGCATAATGTCTCTACCGGGATAATGGCCAGTTCTCAGAAGAGAGCTACTTAGTCCTGCTCTCCCACTCTTGCCTCCTGCATGCACCCCACAACTTTTTTAAGAAGGTCTTATCTCTAGTAAGCATCTGAGCATGGTTCATGCACTGTGTACAAAAATGCAGGAACCTACAAAATTCCAGCTTGTAACTGACTGTAGGGAAAAAACAATAAAAAATATAGTGGAGTGGAAAAATCATCACATCTCAAGTAATAAGGCTAGGATTAAAGACAGAGCACACTGAAGGGAAGGGATCCAACTCCCATTAGACATCTCATGTCAGCAAGCTTAGAGCAATTGATCTGTTGCTTAGAAATGGCTTACTGAGTAGATCTGGAATAAATAAGCTAAGGCAGGTTTTAGCTAAACACGCATATGGTTCCCTAATGCATCCACCCAAAATGGATGTGTATGCATGTAACTAGATTTAATTTTTTCTCATGTTGAGATGAAACCTCTGCTGGTGCAACTTGCACCTGCTCTCCCTTGTAATAATCTCAATGTGGATCCTTGTGTTGAGCAGGAATTCACTGCAACAACCTCTCCATGGACATGTCAGAGCTCCCATCACAGGAGGTTTCACTGGACAGTGTGCTAGACTTTTTCATTTAGTCTCCCTTTCCCATAAATGGCTGGATCAGATGGTCTTTTCATATTCCTTCCATTCTGGGCTGTTCTCTGATTCCATGAAAGCAGCCAAGTTGGAAAAATGATCTATATTTACAAATGTAATAGACTTTCCCAGAAATTTTACAACAGAAGCATGAAACTTAGTTTCATTGTAAAGAAGAAACACATGGTGCTCTGCTCCACTCCTGTCCTACACTGAACTGGGAGTTTCCCCTTTCCAATATCCAGTGGTGACCTGTGTAGATCTCCCCAGCCAAAACCCTGCTCATTCTTTTTCTTCAGCTGCATGGGCTTTCTACTGGGCTTTGCAGAATCAGCAAGCACTTCAACTATTGCTAACATTTTATAAAATAAAGGATTAAAGTCAGATCTCAATATTGCAAATACTGGAAGTCTTTCAAACCTAAACACCATTGATACTATACATCAGTGCCAATATGAAAAATCAGAATTGAAAAAGTACTATCACTTTCACTTTCTAAGAAAATACAGTGTTTCTAAGTAGTATGAGAAGTAAAACATATACGATTTCCTTTGTCCATTAATCACTGGCTTTATATGAAGTGGACAAATAGAGACATCCATCTCCCAGAATAAGCATTATATATTGGAGAAACTGTCCTGTGACTTAGAAACAGCATACTGGGGGAAGGACAGGAAAAGAAATTTCTTAGAGACACAAAACATGACCTGCTGGAGCAAACTCTGAAAGAGAGATCTGTTAATTCCCCAATTGTTATGCAAGATACAACTGTACGGAACAATCACCACTGCAGCTGCCAGTCCAGAGAAAAGAGCACTGAAGGAAATTCAGGAAGGTGGGAGAAAAACAAGCAAGAGCTGCTGGACTTCCTCAGGCATCAAGAAATGAGTGGGGCTCTGGCTGCCGTGGCATGCATATGAATCAGGGGAGGCTATCTCCTGCTTCTAACCAGTTAATTACAGCTTTCCAATTAACCCAACTTCTCATAGAGTGTCTTGTAATTAGTTATTTTCATACAGAAGACTACTTGCCTGTATTCTCTTTACATTCTAGTAGCTCAAATATGGTTGAATAATTTACCTTTAAACTTAAACAGTATTTTAAAAATTGCCCCAAGGGTAAAAAGTAGATATGGAAAGTTTCAGTTCAAGGGGCAGATTTGTTGATTGCTCTAAGTGCCAGAAATGCTGCAAGAGCAACTGTAGAGTGCTTCAGTGTGATGCCCTACATATCCCTTTCCAAGCTGGCTGAATTAAAACGGGTCAAGCCAGAGCTTGCCAATAACCTGGGAAGACAATTCCCAGAAAATTGTGTCAGGGCTGCTACTCAGGATTTGAGATTCATTTCTGAGGAGAAAAGGCCAAGACGAGAAAAACAGCCCATGACCTTCCAGCCTGAAGAGGTGTGAGAAAGGACCCCCCTCGTGGAGCAAACCGCAAGAGGACACTGCCTTCCAGGGAAGGTGGTTAACAGTTTCTTCCTTCCCATCACTTCTGCCAGGCTCATTTATTCCAGGCTGTTTTCTTAGTGCCTTTAGGGACAGAGCATTGCAGTACTGGAAGGGCACCCGCCTCCCTGATCCCTGATTTCCTCCAGAGAGTCCCCAAACCCAGGGATGCAGAGGAGGCAAGAGAGTTGTAGGGTGCTGTAACTGACGGGGCACTGCTTGACAATAAGACTATTCCTTCTTTCAGTCCCAGGTTTTGTACATCAGTGGCTGATGCAAACTGTATCTTGGGGGCTGAACCAATGATGTGCAATGCCCACCCCACAAGCAGAAGGGTGATGGAGAGGTGAATATGAATATGTAAATGAATATAATTTACTGAGAGGTGAATAAACACTCTTTGACATGGTGCTCATGAGGCTATATCTGTACTTCTGCATGCAAGCTTGGGCTCACCAATCCGTGGAGAGTAACAAACTGGAATGAGCTCAGCCATGGGCGACCAAGGCTGTAGAAGCCATGCTTGTTTAGCTTGGAGATGAGGTGGGCTTGTTTAGCCTGGGGATATTGTAATGGGAGAGGATCTAATTAATGTCTCCCACTTGCTCATGGGAGAGTTTAAAAAATAGAGCAAACCCAAGTTTCCTTACCAAGAGAATGGGTAAACTCAGAGATACATACTCTAAGAGGCTGTGCAATCTGTTCCTGGAGACTTATAAATATCAGCCTGAAGTGGCTCTGAGGTAATCCCGAACCCTGCCTATGTTTGGGCAGGAGGCTGGTCTAGCTGACCTGTTGCAGTCTGTTCCAGCGCAACTTTTTTCCCCTGACTCTGTAACAGAAACACCTCAAAGCACAGATCTGAGATGTGCTGTACTGATGGACTTGGTGACACTATGTTTACGCAGACGACCAACCCATGGGACTGTCTCAAGAGGGAAGAAGGAAGCTGGCAAGGATGAAACAACATGCCCAAGAGCCTCAGCAGCTCAGGTGCCCCACACATCCATCCTTGTGGCTGGGAAAGCAGGAGTTGTTCTGGACTCCAAATACTTCACAGTTGCTACTGTTGTGTCCTCTGCTTCAACAAGGGCCACTGTAAGGCTACAATGCGATGGAGAGAAAATCATACCAAGAAATTCAACAGGTTTTGTTTTTGTCACCTCCAGAAAGGTATTTAAGGATCAAGGTGATGTTCCCATTTTTGAATGATGTTTTAGTGTAGCACTGCACTGCACATTAGCCTAGGAGAATGTTCAGAGTATAATCCCCTGTACCTGGCAGAGGTCTACAGCCTAAGCATTTTTGTGACTGATGCATTCAGCAAACTTTGTGAAGACATGGTTAACACTTCACACCTCTTCATTCCTGTAGCTTCCCCTGGAGTCTGGCACACTGCAACTTCCTCAGTTGTCTTTTTTAAGTAGATCAGAAAAAAACAAAAGAAATGGCTGCCATGTGTTAACTACACCATAAGGAAGTACAAAGGTTTGCCCTGCAACTTCCATGGTTCTTGAACATTTTCTTATGGGAAAACAGCCACCAGCAGCAGCCCTGACCATCTCTCTTCCTAAGAGATAACAATCAGCTGAAATGTCTTTGCTGTCAATTACCGTAGAGTTTTAATGAAGTAAAACATATTTAACTTGCAATCCATTGCATGAGCCTTGCACTTTATTTAGTTACAAGTATTTGCCTGAGCACATCCTCTGAGGCACAGAAGAGGCCCAATTCTGGTTCTCTGATTTGTAATTACAAAGTCTAGTAGCACTTAATGCAACACAATCCCTATGTAAAATGTAGTTACACCTCAACAACACATCATGAAAAAATAAAGGAAACAGCCTTCATTTCTGTGCATTTGAAAGTCTCCTGTTGCTTAGAGAATAATTATGTCTTTCACTTTTGTATGGCTTTAGAGAAATAGTTTCTATTAATTAAAGGAAAATAGCTGTGGTTTATAATTTTTCTAAGGGTTTGATAGCTTTTTAACAGGTTTTATTGTTTGGGTGTGGGTTTTTTTGTTTGTTTTTGGGTTTTGTTTGTTTGTTTGTTGTTTGGTTTTTTGGTTTTGTTTTGTTTTTTGGTTTTGTTTTGTTTTTTTTAGTAATCTTTAAGCCTTTTGTCTCTCAACAAGTATTGAAACTGCAGACTATTCCAGCAGACTGGTCTTGAGTTTCTGGGTCCCTGCCACCACCAGGATGGAGACTGAGTAGAATTACAACTAATGCTTTCTGCATGAATCCCCTGTTCATTGTGGGCCAGATTGTACCATCAATTTTTAAACAACTCTCCACTGGTAGCAAAGAAGAGTTCTGCTTAAAAATTGATGGCTTGATCTAGCATTCTATTGCTAATTATATATTATGAAGACTACCATAACTTAATCCGATTCTATTTTTAAAATAAAGAGAAAATATGAGGCACCCAGACAAATCCACATTTTGTAAAGACTAAATTATACTCTTAAAACCAGAAGAGTTTGTTATAGAGTACAGACTTTCTGAATCAGTAAGCCCCACTTACTAGGGCTTTTGGTATTTTGTCAGGTATCATTATGACATCTAGCACCCAAATTATGAGAGTTTCATAGTTCGGTATCTGACAGCCAAGCTGGTTCCTTGTTATTCTTAAGTCTTCTCCATAAATAAGTAACCTCAAGTCATTTTGCCAGTCTTTCAGGGTTTCCCTCATCTGCACACACTCAGTGACTGAAAACCTGAGATTAAAGAGTGGGTACACTTAGAGCCCCCTGAAGTACATGGCCACCCCAGGTGCCTTCTCTCCCGATGCAGACCAGAGACATCTTTCATAACACACTGCAGATCATTTCCCTCTCATGAGAACATGTTGGCTTATTAGGGAAAACAAACACATTTCTGGAAGCATGAGAAGGATGTTGAACAGCAGGCCACCTTTCCCCCAAATCGCTAGAGCACCATTTAAGATGGATTGGTTGGGTATTCCCAGGCAACCAGCAATAGGACAAGAGAACATAGTCTTAAGCTGCACCAGGGGAGGTTTAGATTGGACATTTAGGAAGGAGTTCTTTACGGAAAGATTGACTGGGCATTGGAATGGGCTGCCTAGGGAGGTGGTGGAGTCTCCATCCCTGGAGGTGTTTAAGAAAAGACTGGATGTGGCACAATGAAACAGAACTGTTAAATTGCAGAGTTTGACCTATATTAACTTTATCCAGAGAATAAGGTTATCTCAGCTCTCTTAAACTATGTTGAAGCAAAGTCTGCACTCTAAAACAGATTTAAGCTTTACAGTGCAGTTGAATCAATACCAGCGCTCTAATATCGACTGTATCAGAACTTTTTCTGCTGTAAAAGTTTTACTTCATGTAATGAAATACAGAAAATTGTGAATGATGAATCAGAAAGCCTTGCTGAACTCCCAAGACTGCAAAAATACAAAAATACCACAGACCTACAATACACACCTTGATTATGTAAAATACTAATTCAAATGGTTTGCTTTTCCATCTGTATTGCAACTGATCTTGTTTAAAATGTCTTCATAGATAGCATTTATGTATATACACTCACTTGTAAAAGGGAAAACTAACCTGTACGTTAAAAAAAAAAAAAACTTTAAAAAAAATCCCTTAAAAATATAACTGGTATTACAAAGAAAACCCCACTATCTTTCCCTTTCTCTCTTTTAAATACTTATGAAAATAAATAGGCCCCTTTTTACTGAGAAATGCTCCAGGGCTAAATAATGTTCTTTTCCTCACTCACAAGTTGCTACAATTACCACAAAGCAACAGCTACAGAAACATAACTAAAGCCATAGTTTTAAAAGGTGAAATAGATCACGTACTCCACTATAGACTCAGCTATTATCCTTTAGGAAGGCAAAAATTACTGCACAGAACAGGGCAAGCAATGAGGTTCCATAACATGCGAGAAACCTAACTGAAGAGTGAAGCTGCTGAGTTTAAAGAAAAAGATAGATGTGCTTGTCTCTCTTCCTTCCCCATGCACCCAGTGTAATAAGGATTCAAAGCTATATATCAATTAACAAATCAATGAAATTTCTCCTGCTGCAATTTCTTTATAAATTCAGATAGGATTAAGCAAGCACAGAGACCTCAAGGCAATAGATTACATTTAATCATGAAGTTTCCCCTTCTGTCAAAAGAGCTGCTAACCATTTCACTTCAACTAAATATACCTAACATGCATGTATACCCACATATAGTGCAATACATTTGCCATTAAACATGTTCACATCTTTTGAAGATTTACACAGATTGTTCTATCTTTATTTTCAATTATGGGCTGAAAAAAGAAAGCCCAGACTGTCTAGCTAGAAGTTAGCTGGGAATTAGACATAGATAATTATACAGGTGGTGTATGTTGGGAGCAAAAACACACAGAGCTTTCTTCTCTTTAGCAAATGAGGTTTCTGCTGTTCTTAACTACAGCACCTTTTCATACATGAACATGGTATTACCAGGAAAAACAAATTATGATCAGCCTCTACAGAATCAGGCTGGTCAGTGTGCAGTCAGTATCCACAGCCAGTTTAGAAACATGTAATTCTGAGCTGAACACAGTCCCCCAAACCTATTAATCATCAGGATGCATTAGTTAGCTTACTGCTCAAATGAGCAACATCTGAAGGGATAAAGGAGAGGGAGAACAGCATCAAATACTTACCGCTAAGCACACAGTCCCGCATTTCTGCTACAGTGCCCTCCTGAAGGTTGTTAAGTGTCAGCTCTTGAAGAAAAGAAATCTGACTTGCCTTTGTCACACTAGGAGCAGTAATTTGCCTTGCAGGCATCCACACAGTAGCTTTAGACTAGCAGACCAGAGCTTTGAAAATACAGCTCAAGACAAAGGCTACACTAATGCAAAACTGTTTTCTGGGCGGGGGTGAAAGGGGGAAGGGCTTAGCTTTTTCTTGTCACTTTTTAAGTTTCTTACCTTTTTGTTGCAGCAAACAGGAATTAAATGCCAAGCACATCATACAAAACACCCAAGTCAATGCTCTGGCTGGTCCCCGTCTCCGTTAGTGTGTGTGTAGGCATCAGATGATGCAAGTGTACTTGATGCAGCCGCGTACTTGTACTTCAACGACGGGGGCCAAATACCCCTGAGAACAGCAGCTCATTCATTTTGCATCGAACTGAAGCACATCATGTCAGCTCCCACTCTCCCCACGGACTGTGCATGCCTGTGTTTGCCGGCTCCAGCTGTGAGCCAGTGGGTGCTTCTCCCTGGAAGGCCCGCCGGCTCCATCAGGGGTGTGTCTTTCCCTCCCTCCCATCCCTTCCAGCACCTGCCCGCTCCCTGCCTCTGACCCGCACAAGAGGCGGCTCTCCTCCCCCGTTAACGAAGCTTCACTGCTACGCATTGTGTTTCTAGCCAGTAAACTTCAAAGATTAATCTTTTGTGACAGAAGTAATCTTTTGGGGAAAGCTGAAGTGCACAGGGTGTCTGCTCCTCTCAATTTTCCAAAACCTCTGCAAAGCTTTCACAACATATCTTTGTACTGAATGCAACAGAGAAAGAGAGTCTCCTTAAAAAGGCAACAAAGATTTACAGTTAAATCCAAAAATTCAGATGCAAGTAACAACTGCATTTACTTCAATGAAATTACATCTGCTTATGCTGGAAGTGAGATTTATCCTTGAGTTGTAAAAACAAACACACCAAATAATTTGATTTTCCAGAACTGGAACATGCAGTAATAGTAAATCCAATTTAGAGGTGTTGCTTGCACTAAAGGTTCTTGGAGCTCTAGTTTTTATCAAAACTCCCCATCAAATGTGCTCAGTCAGCAACAAAGAGCCGCTTCTGGCAGGGACTGCACTTAAAATGTATCAGGACCTAAGCCCCATTCCAGGTTATTCAGCTTTCACAGCTACCTGCAACATTACATATCACTCCTCAATGCAGGGGGAAGACTGGGAGGAGGCAAACTCTGACCAAGGAACAACCCCAAGTTTGCAAGGACACCACCCTGCAAGTCACTCTTCTCCATCCAAGGGAATTTCTCTTTTAAACGCGCCAGCAGAGCTGTCTATGGGATCACACCTGTTGTTTCCAAGGAAAATAAGCTAACATGAAAATATCCAATAACAAGCCTCTTTAAATTATCTGAGCCCAACCTGAGTGAAAGCAAAGCAAGGAACATGACCGTGGATATTTCCACTAGCAGAGCTGAGAGGGTAAAAAGCAGTTAAGGACAATTCTCTTGCAGTCACTTCTTTTCAGCCACACAGATGCATAAGGAGCAGGGTGTTTTTTTCACCACCTAAATATACCCAGAGAGTCTAGTGGGATTCCTTCCTTCCTGGCTTCCTTCCTTCCTTCCTATCATCAACAAGGTTTGGCAGGACCAGTTATGCTCAAGCAACAACCTGTGCCATCCCAAAAGCTTTCTACTGATTTCCAGGGAGTAACAGGAGGGAATTTAATAAACAAATATGTTGATGCTCCCTAAGATAAAACAGCTCCAGCCCTTCCTTGGATGAGCTAAATGCTCAGTGCTAAGAAGAATTCAAAGCCATGTAATAATTTTTGCATTGTCCAAGTAACTTCTCAAAAGTCTTGACACAAGTGTGGAATTCACTTGTGGGGAAAGAAAGGGGCATTTTATGGACAAACAAAGTGGCACCTGAAACTGGTTAATGTGGTAAAATATAAATGCATTACATTTATAATCTAGGTTCCAATATGCATTCAATGTAACTTCTTTACATTTGAAAATGAGGACACAATTAATATGATAACTATCAACTATTACAACAACCCTCTTCATTGCTGTTGTCCTCTTTTAGTCTTGGTAAGTAGAATACAAGAGGGTATGGTAGCCTTCCAGCTGAACAAACAACAGCACTCATGAGAACAATGTCAGACTTTTACTTAAAAGGCTTCTAAGGAAAGAAGCCAGATTTTGCCATTTTAATATGCTGGATCAGTTTGTGGGAGAGAACTGCCCTTCTCTGATCCTTCTTCAGTATGAAGAGAGAAAAAGAGATTCAGCAAAACTTTATAAACCTGTAAAAAAGTATAATTAAAACTAAATCTCAGTTTTTCAACTCGTTAATTAGTTGGTTTTTCAAAAAGTGAACTGAGGTTAAATTCTAATCCTATGTTGGTTTTAATGTTCTGTTAGACGCCAGACTTACTGCCTGTGGGCCTGTCAGTAATGACACTGCTAGATAGAAATGTGTTTCAAGGAATAACTTCCCTGGTTTCACCGTTTTATCTTCCCTTGCCCTACACCCTCTACTCCTCCAAGTTTGCTACTTCTAGTTGCTAGGTATGAAAAGGGCAACAGATTTACCTCTGCCCCCAGATACAGGAAAATCTCCCAGGGCTTGACCAGCAGGCAGTTTCTGAAAATGCGAAACAATCTGAGCCAAATCTCTTCCCGTTTGTGCATAAACAATTTGCTTAATAACCACAGCTGTGTTGCTGTGGCAAAGCTTAGCTTTACCAATTCTCAATCACACCAAAAAAAGTGAATTAAAATGAATTAAAAATTTTAGGTACAGGCTTCAGGGTAATGGTGGCAGCATCTGGTTTCTGATTGCTTCCAGTTTACTTGGCCAAGTACCTTTGTTCTGAAAATGAAAGGTGAAACTCACACAGAAGTGTTCTTTCATGAACTGTATTGCAAAAAAATAATCATCAATAAGCTTTGAGACCAGTCCTGAGAGTCACAGAACGCCCCACTGAATGCCAAGTTTGGCTGACAAGCTCTCCCTAGCAACAACTGCTACCAAAAACACAGTCAAAAAAATTTCCAGGGCAAACACCCACACAGCATCCCATTTCCCACAGCAAGCCAGGCACTGCAAACTTACAGCCAAATCCCTTGGCAGGAAGGATCTTTGTACTGCAATTTACCTGCAGGCTGCAAAAGAAGGAAGTTTACAGCAAGTAATGGGTCAAATTTACACTGACAAAAACCTCACAAGCAGCCAGCCCTGGCAAGGTGAAAACAGTCCAGGGGAGCTCTCAGCTCATGAAGAGCTGACAAATCCAACTCCTGCGCTGCCAAAAGTGCCAAATCAAGGTAGAAGGGGTGTCTTGGGTCATGCCTGGTATATAAATAACACCTGTGTTCTAGACTCTCCCAGCCATCGTGCTGCCCTCTCATGGGTCCACAGCTGGGGTCTATTTCCCAAGCTGCTGTGTTCCTCGCTGTGGATGAGGTTCAGCCAAGCTCGTAATGAGGGAATGGGTATTTAACCCTGCAAAGAATCTGGGCAGAGCTCCATGCACTCGGTAGCAATGATGTGCCCAATTCTCTGGCTAAACAGCCAGTGAACAGCAGGGCACCTGAGTAAATGAAATTAGCTTATCCTCTAGACATGGGTGGGATCATATTTTCCCTAAACTGATCAAATATTCCCATTGCATGGCCAGAATCTGCACCTCAGAGTGAAATACCAACTATACCATCACACACTGCCCATGTAATACCAGCAGAGCTATAGATAGACTGAAGAAACAAAACCACTATCAGCATCTGAGATCCTCACACTCACCCTGAGCATGTGGCAAGGACTGGATCCAAGGGTTTCACATACACAAAATTTTGAGGGAAGAAGAAAATGAGTTTATGAGTATGGAACTTGGATTCAGGTTGCAGTTTGTTTCATTTTGAGCAAAAGGAAAATTTTATTATAGCAACATATTCATACTGTGAGGCCAAGAGTGTATCTTAGTCAGTCCTAGCAGCTGCCCTCACACTTCTGGCTCAGAACTGTACCCTTGCAGTCCTACACTTGAGGTAAAAGCTGGAGCAGGTTTGCATCCCAGCTCATTCTACTCAATGAGCAGCACTCAAAAGCTCCACCTCCACCCCACAGAAGAGAAACAAATGCTTCCCAAACTAGTTCTGCCTATTGCTGTTCTGAAACATCCATCCTATCCCTGACACAAAACATTTTGACACTTCCAGGAGTTAAAAAATTAGTCCTTTTTGCAAACCTCAGAGCACTAAAATATTCCTTAGTCTTTAACAACCTAGAAGCTTCAAACCTCCCCTTATCATGATCATCTACTTCATCAAAAATTATCACGCAATAACAGCAGTGTCAATCTTCTAATTTATCTGAAATTTCCTATTATTTTCGAAAAGAGGAGAGAAAGTGAGAGGCAAGAGACTGAAGATTTCAGAATGTTTAAATCCTGAATTCAGGCAAGTATAGGTGAATCTCCATACAGTTCACAAAATTAGTTCCAAAATCCATGGATGGATGAAGAAAAGTTCAAATACTACCTTGAATCCTAAAGGCTGCAAAGTGACAAAATGAATATAGCATTTGTGAATGGCTGAGTTGGCAATACTCCAGACGAGCTTTGTTTGTCTTTTTTACATTAAGGCCCCATGAAGCCATGTATGTAGTTCATAAATGAACAGAGGACAAGAAGAATTGTTCAGTTTGCTTTGTCTAATTCATCTCATTATGTTCCTGATGGTAGTTGAGTAAAAGCAGAGATGAAAAGCTATGTCTCTAAATAAATACACACAAGTTTCCTCCAAATAGAAAAGAACCCCATCTTCCTTAGTAATTTATTTTCTCGTGGGTGTGGGTACTATCAGTCTTAAACACGTATCTACATTGTTGGATATACATATATGAAGTTTCCTTAGGTTCTTCAGAGACTGCAAAAAAGGAACAGGCAGAAAATAAACTTCTTGATGAAGAAAGACTGATGAAACACAACTGCAAAGCAAATGCAGTTCAATACACCCTTAGCAAACTGAACTACACCAGTGATAGCTTGCCAAAGGAAGGACCTTCACTGCTCTGATAGTGTCTGCATAAAGACCCAAGGGGCCCTTCCCATCTGAGCTACTAAAAAAAATTCTGTAAGTAATCTACAGTACCTCTTTCTGCATCATGTTGGCAAATACAGCATCATTACAAACACTGCTGTGTCAATATGAGGTATCCCAGAACACAGGCAGGCTGACTTTCACAGGGTCTTGTCTGAAGTGGAAAAACTCACTTCACTGATGTTAAACATGGGATCAGGAGAATACTACATCAAATATTGAAGACAGCCACCTTGCAGACCTTTAACTCTTTCATACTCTTTTAAAATCCATAGTAGGCTCCTTACTTTTCCTCCTGCTATTTTGTGCTTGTATGAGAACCTCAGTCCTGCTAAAGTAATAACATTGACACCATCCTGATGCCCCCAGAGGTACTACATTGATTTTGCTGAGCAGTATTTAGGTCTTGGAGGTCCACCTCTGTAAGTTATGGACTAACTCAACTCGTGGTCAAGCTAAGAAAAAACCTGCCATCAATTATAAGGTGAATTTGGTCCAAGTCAGGGAGCACAAGTGTACATCCATACAACTTTGAAATTAATCAAGGTGGGGAGAGAGGAACTTCAAGCAATGAAATATTGAAATTTTAGAGATATTTGAGTTCTATGTTTAATGCATTAATTCAGATTAGAAAGTGAAATAATTTTTAAGGGATTAAGATGAATAGCATTTGTGTGAAGATGACTGTCATCAGAAGAGGCATAATACACGCTATTTTTTCAATGTCACTAAGCACAAATTTCTTTAAAAAAATACAGATGTTAATGTAACAATTTCTAAATACAAAACCAAGTCAGTCGTAAATAAATCCCTAAATGTTTAAGATACTTGAATTATCTGTTGACAAAAATCTTTTCATTTGCTCAAATTAATGTTTAAATTTCTGCTAATCAATCTGCACATATCAAAGAGGCTTCAGCAGGCAATCTACCTCCACTGCCAGAGGCCAAATTCTGCTGAATACCCCTGACCAACAAAGGCCCTTTTCCCTGGTGGAACCAGCGTTAGGAAAGAAGCCAACATACTATTCTCAGAATTAAAATCCTGAAGTGAAAATGCTTTCTAAATACATGGAATGGATAAGACTGCATATGCTACGATTTACAAAAAAATGCACTGCATATAAATATTTGAGTTGAAATCATCCAGCAGCAAATGTGAAAAACCATCCAGAGGTAGATGTGACAAATAATTGAAATGCTAAACTGCTAGCAAGAGAATCCTCTTTTATTCTAGAGGCACATTTCAAATTATTATGTAAGTACAGGTAGTCGAGTTTGTGACTGTGCATAGAGAGAGACACAGGTCGAAGTCTGTACCTTGTTTTACTACTGCATATAGCAAATGTCAGAAGACATTCAGTGATCTAGAAATACACAGACATGTCACCAGTCCTCTTGATATCAGGAAAACACTCATGCAAACATCCGAAGTGTTTTTATGTAGGTGGACATAAATATTAACACAGTAAAAGTGTATATAGAAACATCCTACCCTCTCTCTAACCCACCAGTACAAGACTGGCATAAAATGTCAGAATGGGTAGAAGAGCTATACAGGATAATTTCTGTCTGTACTTTTGCTTTTTAATTTGCTACATTAGGAAGTTGTGAATGTCCTATATGTTATTAGCTAGCCTAACAGTGAGATAATTGAATTAAATACTTTCTGCTGCACAAAGCATTTTCCCTCTCCATTATTTTTTCTGAAATTATTTGCCTAGTAACAATTTCTACAAAGTCAAGGTTTTGCTTACAATAGAAAACGACGAGCAAAGTAAGTACATGTCTTGCAAAAGGTTGACATTTTCAAGTGAATCACTACGCAACAGAAAAGTCTTTTACTGCTCATACAAACATACTACAATCGAAGTTGCAGAGAGCTTCATGAACTTCTAGCCCGCAAGGTGTTAGTAAGTATTCTTGGCACAATTTTTTGTAAAACATTGCTCTTTTCTTCAATGGCCTATGCTTTCTGTGGCTTTTCTCCTCAGAAGGTTTTTTATATGTTCACCTTAATACAAACTGAACAGCTTCAGTATACATTAGACTAACAAAGTAAAATCACTGGTGGACAAATTTGGTTTTCTCTCATCTGCTACAGAGACCTTACACTAGAAAAGGTCTTGAGATGAGAACAAAAGAATACAGAATGTTGCTATTGAGTTTTTTTGGTTTTGTGTTGTTTTTAAGAAAAGTGTTATTTCATTATTTAACAACCATTTATTCCATAGGTGGCTCCCTCTATACACAGTCCCCATGTTGATATAACCTCTGAGAGATCTGTAATTAAGAGCAACTTCAGCACTGCTGAAGATAAAGGGGGTGAATGAAAGGCAAGCGCCTTCCATTGACTCCAACTGGTTTGGGAAGGAAGATGCTATTTTCTGTTTGCACAGCCTCCTGGGAGAGGAATCAACAGAAGGTGTGTGCATCCAAGTGATGACCACACAAAGTAAACAAGATGAGTTTAAACCATCTTTCACTGTGAGGTAAGATCAAAGCTTCTAACTGGGTGTTGAAATCTAGGAGGGTTGTAGAGTCTGGGAGTAAGATGGATGTTTTCTGTTGACAGCTACAGACTGGACAGACAGCAGCTGTTTTTTGCATCACTTGCATCACTGTTTTGCCATGGAGTTGAAGCAGCAGTTACTTACAGAAATACAGTCTGGACACAGCATCTGCTTGATTAACATGCAGTGAAAAGAATAGTAGAAGAACTCATCAGATTTCCACCCCAAACTGGCACTCAGTAGCTCTCCCAGGCCACAGACACTTTCACAGGCAGCTCAGCTGTTCTTGTGGGACCTCTGTGATAGCCACTTAAATTCATGGATTACTCTAGCTGTATCCTAAAGTGTTTGAGTTTAATAGCTGAAATAACAGGGAATGTGTGGAGATTTTCAAGCACAAATCTGTATAAAGGCTTTAAGCCAGGGACTCAGTCAATACGCCATCTTATTGAGACAACCTGACTACATCACAGTGGTTATTTGTAGTCCATGTCTAGATATATAATTTGTCTTAACTGAAACTTTTACAGTTGAATAGTTTCGAGTGCTATTTAAAAAGGTTCAGGTTGGAGATCAGGAGGAATTTCTTCCCAGAAAGAGTGACTAGACTTTGGAGCAGACCGCCCAGGGAGGCAGTAGGGTCACCATCCCTGGAGGTATTCAAGAAAGACTGGACGTGGCACTTGATGCCATGGTCTAGTTGACAGGGTGGTGATTGCCCCACAGTTGGACTCAATGACCTCAGAGATCTTTTCCAACCTAACTGATTCTGTGTTTCTGTGTATTAATTTTTCATCCCATTAGTGAGATTACTCAGAAAGGATAGAGGGATGCTGCTCCAGTTGAAGCCACCAGCAACAGAAAACCATTGGTGCAAAACTACTGATGTTTCAAATTATATAGTATTTCAATGCATCTTCAGTCTACAGTGTCTTTCATGTTAAATCCTGAAGCTAAAATAAACCAGTTTAATGAATCAAAGTACGAATGCACACACACAGCTTTTTGCACCCACTTGACCATATTTGCTTTAAAACCCATTAATTCAGTAAACTCGACTGGATTCCCCATTTTACAGCTGTATTGTTTCATTACTCCCTCCTTGGACACATTGCACCTCCAAACAATAATGCCAGAACTTATGGATATAAATGGGAAGTTTTGCATAAATAACTGCCTAAACTATTTCTTAGTGAGAAGGAAAAAATGCTACCAAAACATACAGAAAAGAATTTTCAAATTGCAGTTTCAAATTGCTTTCCCCTAAGCAGTTGGCTTAGGGAATAAGAAAGCACAAAAGATAACTGTAAAAACCCAGCTAGGAAGAGAGGTCAGAAAAGCCAGTAAAATCCTTTTCCTCCAGTGTAATCCTTCACCTATGCCCTATTTATGTGATTCCTTACAGTATGTTTTGTCCTTATTCCAAGGTTACCGGGACCGAAGGGAATAGGCAATATTGATTAATGGTGCTTCAGAGATTGAAGAGCTCAGCTGAAATTACACATTCTTTGAGAGGTGTTATCTTTTCAGAAGAGCAGGTGCAAACACCATTTCAGTTTTAATTTATTTTATTTTCTGCTTTTCTTTACCATGTTGCTAATGCAGAAGAGAAAGTATATTATTCATTATCTTCTGCAGTTTGATAAGTTTCTCTCGGAGAATTGAAGAAAGACTCAGAGCTCATTCAATCACCTCATAGGGAAGGTAAACGAAAAAAACTGAAACACGTCCCTGAATGATGCAGTGAGAAGTCACTAAATCTGAATTTAGACACTTGATTTTGAAAGACACTGAATGTGCAGAGATCCTACTGAAGCCAGTGGACAGGAAAGGTGTTAAACACCTCTGAAACCCAGACATTTCTGTTAACCATGGAAAAAGCAAGACAACATACTATTTTTAATTCCCCATATTCTGAGGAATCTGAATCATAACTTTACATCATATCTTCCTCATTTTCCACAGATTTGTCCTGATTTTCTCTTGTATCACCCCAAAAGTTTTTTTTTGTCCTAACAGCTCCTAAGATAACAGAGCTCAGGTAATTCATATGGTTATCAGGCCTTTCAGGCTTAGAGGATTACATCCATCTGACCTGAGGCATCTATTATTTTAGTTGTCTGCTCTCCCTTTCTGAGGCAGCTTGAGCTTTATCTTTGATGCATCCATTGTTCTACTTTTTTCAAGGCCCTCTCTGCCTTTCTACCCTTTTTGAATCTCAGCTTCATTTATTCCTATGTCTAGGCAGCAGTTCAGAGAAGCAGGGCATTGGATATCCCCACCTGATAAAATGGGCATTATTAGGGCAGAGGAAGGAGCACAATACATTCACATCATCCAGTCAAAGTGTCTGTGGTCATAAAACCTTAATATCAGAGAATGTGCCTCTCCCATTGCTTAAGAACCAAAAAAATCTCCCTCCTCTGCCTGTCAGGCAAACACACAAACTATACATGGAAAACAAACCTGCTCTATGTGGTGAAAAAGCTGGTGGATGAATAGACACATGCTATGTGTTATGTCCAACATACCAGGTGCCCACCCCATCCAGTTCCATATTCAGTCCCATCAAAGATGTCTCCTGAATTCACCAGAGCCCTCCTTGCCAGCTAACCACAGAGTATTTCAGCTGGATATACTGCTGTTGTATGAAGTCACCAAGAAGGAGAAACTGTGATCTTTCAGGCAATTAAAGTCCTGTAGATTTTTTAAAACTTGAGGTGGGCTTTAGAATGGTGGAAGAGCAATGAAGATAAAGGAGGATTCAGGGAAATGTGCTAACAGAATCTCATTTACAAAACTGATGGGCCATTGCCTTTTCTCTCTTCCTTGTTAGTGAGCTGCTCAGAAGGCAAAGGGCATGCACCAGCAGTCGAGGAGGAGAGACAAAACCCAACCTGAAGAATGATTAATGTACAGTCGTGCAGCTCGCAAGTGAAAAGAACAGCCCTTCTATAGCCTCAGTAGGCTGAGGCTGTAAACATGCTTTTAACAGCAAGAAGAAAAACATGGCAGGTATGGCTTGTTAAGAAGCAAACACAGCACTGACAATTACTCACTGATACTTGTGACACCTCCATGTGACCATGACCTTACTGATCTTGAAATCAAACTATTTATGCAACTGCAAGGACTGTTCTTATTATTTACAAATAATACTAAATGAATCATCATGACTGTTTTCAGTACAGCAGGAGAGGAAGACTGTACAAAGGACAGTGGTTTTTTAGTTTTAAAAATCACAAGGCATCACCTAAGAAACCAAGTCTGCCAAAGGGTTGCATATGTACATGGTATTTGTTTTCCTTTAATGCCTCTATATACATGTCAAACATAGGAGTTCAGTGTACACATACATGCATATGCATCAAATTTTAGTAATCTGCTTTTGTTCATGATTTTATGAAGGCACTCCAGGCCTTTCAAAATCAAACATATTTTACCAACTGATCAGTTGAAAACAAGGGATGAAACAAAATCACCAAATAACCCAATTTAACCAAATGAGGAAGCCTTTGGTTACCCCAGGATTGTTAAATAAGAAACTCCAAAGGTCAGGATAATAGTGCAACCTATGGAGAGAGAGATTACAGTCTCCTGGAAGACACTTCTGCCTCAGGTGAGTTAGCAGCTACATCCTCAGATTAAACTTTCATCAGCAGATCTCTGTATTTCATCAATCTTTCATTACGGCAGAGCTTAGAAAAATCATCTGCTCATGTGTCATTAGAAAATCTCTTCCATCTTCCAAAGCAGAAACTACCCAAATAAATTAGTACAAGCAAAAGAGTTAAAAGGAGCACCTGCAGAGCATTTTGGAGTTCAAATAGATCAAAATACAGGGAAATACACAATTCTACAGTATTTTAAAATTACAATACTAGCTTTCAGAACAAATCCAATATGTTTTATTACACAGGTTCTTGGACTAGACGATATAACTAATTAACAAAATTCATGTACAACAACTTCTGGAAGAATTTCCCACCAGAAACTGGAATTTCATCAACTTCATGAACACTTAATCCACCTAAGCAGCAATATGATGCTTTGCTCTTTTTTTCTGGTGATGGCAAACCCATAATCAGGGAAATCTGCTTTTGCAGTCAGTGAACGGCTTTGGTATTTCTCACCTTGGTAGCAACAGGTGATTTTACCAAGATGAATGCAAGGACTGTGTGCTAATGTATACATGAAAAGAGCTGCAGTGCAGTTTCCACTTCAACAATATGGTTTTCTCAGCTTGTGTTCTCCTTTTATTTTGTCTCCAAATGCTTTTTTTCTTGTGTGTTAGTGCTTCTTCAGCAAATGCTACATCTTTTATGCAACCCCTAAAAGCATGTCTCCTACACTGAACATCTCTATGCCCAAAACATATTGTGCATCTGATTATGCACTCATAAATTTGTTCTTTCTGCTTGTTTTGATCTTCTGCTACTTAACATCACATGCAGTCTGAGTTTACTCACAAGTAATAGCCACACTGCTTTTCCTACAATCTTATTTTTTAAAATGTGTCAATAAAACATTAAAATAATTAAATTTCAAAAAGAGCGGGCTCCAGTCCTGGAAGTCATTCTGGACACAAAATTTCTGTAAAGCACCTATCAAAATTCTTACAAATAGCTATGAATAGGGAAGTTCTGAAATAAAATTTCTTATGATGAAAAAACCCAAATTCCAATAAAAGTGGCTAAGAACATTCATGTGCCAGCAAATGAAATATTAAAGCTGGTTTTGACTTTGTGTTTAATACTTAAACACAATATATATTAAAATTTAATAAACTATTTCTTGCTGTTCCTTACAGCAACTGGTCAAGAAATGTTATGCTCTCTAGAAACACAAAATGTTCACTTTGAACACAGAAAGGCCTACTCCCACTACTGAGACTTAAAACATGAGAAAAAATTAGTTTATTTCCTCTGCCAGTTTCTCTGTATTGTCAGTGTCATGTATAAAATTTCCTGTCAGGAGAACAGTTGAGAAAGTGGCTACTTTTTATGACCAAAAGGAAGATCTGGGTTTGAGGGGTTCTTGTTGCTTGTATTTTTAAAATTGGACTTGTACTTCTCTCACATATTCCATATCTAAACATTTTTTTCTTAACAGAGACGTAAGTTTCTGCAGAAGTCTTAGCAGAACTGCAATTCATCTTTGGCCCCCAGATATGGCATGAAAAAGGGCAGGAGTGGGATCAGAGATTTCCTGTCTTGCACGTAGCTTTTGGTAAATGTTGGGGCGTGCCACAGCAGGTCAGAGCACAGAGTGACCTGTGCACATGAAACCTTTTCCAACAACTCCTGACCTATTGGTAGGGCTTATGTTCAGCTAGGAGAGTCTGCTATTGCCTCCCACCCCCAGATACATTTCACCAAAAGCATACAAAGTTATTGGATTGCATATGGTTATATGATTGCAAAGTTATATGATTGCAAAAGGTGCATTTCTCTTAAATGTTTCCTAAAAACATCCATGACCAGTTCTGTCTTTAGGAAAAGCAGGTACCCAGTCTGAAGAAATATGATTCATTATCTTACTTTATAAAGAACATAACGGAATGATTTTATTTCACAAAGGAATGTAAGTATTTGGGAAAAGAACTGTAAATGCTTTAAAAAAAATAATAAAAATCAAAGCCGGCATCATTTCCTCTGTAAAGCTGCATCACATTTAGGTGCGCCTTAAAATGCTCTATTTATTTTCTGACTGAAGCAAGGTACTACAAAAACTGACTTCAAGGGAAATGTGTAATGCACCCATTTTCTAATGCAAACAACTCTAATGGTTTATTCATCAGGAGTTAAAACCTTTTTACTACCCATCATTTCAAACTGAATTTGCTCCTTTTAGATCTCTCAAAAATCCGTACCAATGGACGTGAAAAACAGTTAACCCATGCCCAGTTGACTATCGGTCAATTTATAAGAGCAAAAAATTAGAAACCTTTAGTCACCTAAAAAATTAGTCACCTTTCCTTTTAGAAATTTAGCCATTGGTAATCAGAAACTTTGAGGTAGATAAAACAAGTCTCAGAAAATCTTTTACTGGGAAAGGTTTTTCATGTTTGAAATTACATTTCCTATCAAAAGTTAGGGACAAAACCCCCCCAGACCCCTACTATTCCAAATATCTTGAAAATTACAGAATGGTTTGGGTTGGAAGGGACCTCAAAGATCATCTAGTTGCAACTCTCCTGCCTTAGGCAGGGACACCTTCCACTAGACCAGATTGCTTAAAGCTCCATCCAACCTGGCCTTGAACCCTCCCAGGAATGGGGCATCCACAGCTTCTCTGGGCAACCGGTTCCAGTGCCTCACCACCCTTACAGTAAAGAATTTCTTCCTGAGATGTAATCTAAACCTGCTCTTTTTCAGTTTGAAACCATTCTCCCTTGACCTGTCACTACGTGATCTTGTAAATTGTCTCACTCCCTCTTTCTAATAAGTTCCTTCCAGTACTGACAGGTCACAATTAGGTCACCCTGAAGCCTTTTCTTTTCCAGGCTGAACAATCCCAGTTCTCTCAGCCTTTCCTTGTAAGAGAGGTGCTCCATCCCTCTAATCAACCTGGTGGCCCTCCTCTGACAGGTCCATGTCCTTGCTGTGCTGAGAGCCCAGAGCTGGATGCAGCACTGCAGGTGGGGTCTCACCAGAGCAGAGCAGAGCAGGGGGGCAGAATCCCCTCCCTGGCCCTGCTGCCCACGGGGCTCTGGATGCAGCCCAGGACACATTTGGCTCTCTGGGCTGTGAGTGCCCATGGCTGGGTCATGTCCAGCCTCTCACCCACCAGCACCCCTGAGTCCCTCTTGGCTGCTCTGGATCTGTTCATCTCCAGCCTATGTTGGTACTGGGGGCTGTCCTGACCCAGATGCAGTGCCCTGCACTTGGTTTTGTTAAACTTCGTGAGATTTCCATGTCCCCACTTCTTGAACCTGCCCAGGTCCCTTTGGATGGCATCTCGCCCGTCAGAAATATCAACTGCACCACTCAGCTTGGTGTCATCAGTAAATTTGCTGAGGGTGTATTTGATCCCTTCATCTATGTGGATATTAAGAAATTAATATATTAATATTAAGTAACACTAGCCCAAATACAGATCTGAGGGACACCACTTGTCACTGATGTCCACTGGGACTCTGAGCCATCGACCACTACCCTCTGGATGCAACTATCCTACCACTTTCATATCCATCTAACTATCCACTCATCAAATCCATCTCTCTCTAATTTAGAATGAAGAATGTAGTGGGAGACCATGTCAAAGGCCTTTCAGAAGTCCAGATAAACGACATCAGCAACCCTTCCCTTGTCCAGTGATGTGGGTACTCCACCACAGCCAGTACTGGTCATGCAGGACTTATCTGACATTATCAAACATGGACACAAAAGGCAGAAGCTTGCTAGTGTTACTCAATGCTTACTATTCTTGAGTCAGGATGGGTACTGTCCTAAGATTCTGGACTTTCTCAATGTGAATGGCAATGTTTTCACTACATCAAAATGCCCAGTCAGACTGGGAGACAGCTCACTGTCCTGCTGCAAATAAGTCACTTTCACAACCCTGTTTCCACAGCAATGCTATAATGCTCCCAAAGATCAGTCAGGAAGGAAACCTAAGGAAAGACTGCTTCCAAGGCAGGAAGGCCTTAAGCACACACTCCTGTTTGCCCCCTACCACACGGAACAACTTCAGCTCACAGGCAGTGAGGGACAAACCTCAGTTTTCTGTAACACCCTCGGGCATTTTCTTACATCAGCAATTAAAAGTCATAGTAACGACTTAAACCCATTACTTTTCCCTCAATCCAACTTTTTTTTCCATCACATTAAATATCTCAAGAAAGTAGAAACACATGCACACAGTCAGAGCATTGGTAGTACATTTAACTTGAACCAGCAGGAAGACATGCTTTCACATAGCCAGGAGAAACATACCATGAGACATATTTAAAAACATGATTTTATAACAAAAAGTATACACATATCTGAAACAAATCAATGTTACACGTGCAGTTTTATGCACTGGAGTTAATCTGAAAGGCTTGTTCAATGCAGATTTAACCAAACAGCATATAAGCAATATACTATGTAAAGCAGAGAGTTTAAAAAGTAACACCAGCAAAAGAATTTACCCACCTTATCACAGGCCCTGGGTCAGAATAATGTGTCCTATGTTTTAGCAGACAGAAATAGCACCAAGTCAAGACCAAAAAGAGTGAACACTCACCGGCCATTGTCACGCCCCACGCCCCAGACTCTGATGCTCACAATGGGCTGCGAGTGCAGAACTGTGCGGTCCATGGGATCAATCAGGTTCAGCATGTCATTTTCCAGTATAAGGTACATGTCTTTGCCCTGTAGTCCCAGACAAAGTACAATTACACAGTACATCAGCCTCTCAAACTGGCTGGCCTCAAGGTGTTAGGTCTGTGCTGTTCAGACTAGCTTTATCTTTACTCAAAGTTTCAGGTTGTTCTAACAGCAAATGAAAAAAACTTCATATACTTCTGGTGTGAAAAAGATCTAAGATGCTACCTTGCTACTATATTTTTAAACAATCCCAATCACAAAAACCTTTAATGTCGTTTAAATACAACTCGTTCAGATCCAAACTACTGAGTTATTCAACAAGTTATGTGTTTATCAGTTTTTCAGTAAATTCTTCCAAATATTTGAGAAGTCATGGTTTGTCCTCATATCATGGTTTGTCCTTATATCAAAACCTGTACTTTCAAGGAACAGTTCCTTCCTTCAAAGTGTTTTGTTTCTATAAACTTTAAGCAATGGATTATGGGAACAGACAGCAATTCGTATATGTCAAAGAATTTACTCTTTGAAGAAAGATTAATGGGGAGAACCTAGGATTAAGACCAGAATGTGAATTCTGCTAGTGACTACAGAATCTTGGAGCCAGGACTTCTCTCTAATTCATCTGGCATGTAAGAACAAGGATAATGCTTTTTCCTCTTACATGAAACAAATTTAAAGATGTTTTTCCTTTTGATGCTAATTCACAAATGCTTATCTTCCTTCTCTTGACAGCATTTGTAATAGGTCTGCTGCCTCCTCTATTGCATGTAATATCCCTCTTCTTGGAGGCTGTACACATACTCTTCAGACCACGAGATCCCATGGAAATGATCCTGGATCTATTGCTGAGCAGTAAGACAAGCTCCTACTGATCAGAAGGTGGAAGCTATCAGCTTAATATAGTGTAATTTGTTTCCTCCCTTTTGTGAACAGAAAGAATGGAAAGAGTCTGAATCCCTACTGACTGATGTTTCAAAACTGATGTTTTTCTTCACCTCAGTGACACAGAAACCCCTCTTCCCGCTTGGTTACAGTGGCTCAAGTCCTTAGGGTCTCTAATTTTGTGTCTGTGCAAGAAATATATCCAAGTCACTCTGTGAAGGCTTTCTACCACTGTTTGTAGGCAAAGCAGCAAGGGGCAGGCACTGCCCATCTCCTCTTCCAACCCCAGATCTCCTAACAGGGATTCCAAGGGAAGCTGGGACACAGAGCTGGCAGCACAAATACCAAGAGGGATGTGGGAGAGATCAGTGACACCTGGTATGAGCAAAGCCAACACAAGCATATTTAGCTTGATGGAAAAAGCACATCTGTGGCTGAGATGCAAGGCTGAATATATAGGCTGCTCCTAGAGAAGCAGAAACAGACGTAGCTGTGAGAGTCATGCAAAAAAATTGGGCAAACCAGCAGCACTGAGATGTTAGTGGCAGAAGAAAGAGAAACATCACAAAGAAAAAAAAGGGAGAAATTTGCTTGGAGGTCAGAAGCAGTAAACAAATTGTGTGAAGAATGCTACCAAGTGTCACAAACATTGCTTTTTAGACCCAATTTATACTTATATATTTGTTCCAGAAGGAAATTATTACAAGAAGGGAAATTATGTCATTCATGCAAAATACACTGGGATTAGAGTAACAAAATGGAATCCAAATTAGCTGGAAAAAAATTGGAGAGTGGGCAGATAAGCAACATAAGTCACAGGAAATTATCCTTGCAATGCTCAGGGGAATCACTTGTCTGCAGCCAGAAGCAATAAATTTTGCTACATTTTGTTGCCTTATTATACAAAAGCTATTTTAGAGATGAAAGCACTGCATAGGTCAAAAATAATTTAGACAGGCTAGGAGCTTGAACATAGGCTTTAATGTCTCAGACTGCTGAGGAGCTGCAGAGATCTGATGGTTTGAGATGAGGAAGGGCCATGGAGGGAAAGTGAATAAAGAGAGGCTCAATCCCAGAAGTTTTTCTGGAAGTGTTACAGGCTGCAGTATATAGGTCAATGGCAAGAAGATACCTTTTTCATGTAAGTGATATTGTAATGTACAGAAATGTAATTCATGGCAAAAGAGCAATACAAACAGATAAATAGCATTTTTCTTTTTAGATTTTACAGAACAGTAGAAATTCAAAATTTATAGGTAATTTATTTTGGAGCAAAGGGCATAAAATCCTGCACTAAAGCCACTAACAAAGGTTCTGCAGGGTCAGGATTTTACCCAGGGTGTATGAAGTTTTGTGGTGTGTTTTTGCAGTTTTTTAAATCATGACAACTTGGGGCTAGTTCTAACCCCAATTTCACTTTCATTACATTCTAGCTCAAGTAAATCTTTAGGCAATCTTAAAATTCTTACATGCAATCTTAAAATCTATTAGCTTCATAATAGATTCCTGCTATAATTGCTCCATTTGATAGATCAGTGATGGAGTATAATTTTTCCAGGTTCCTCTCTAAAACATGTCTCTTTTCATCAATCTTGAAGCTTTACATTGCAGGTAGGAAAATGTGTTTGGTTGTAATGAACTCTTTTAAAATCAGGAAGATGATTTACTTCAGGAGCCACCTATTCAAGCACAGTGTCTCTATTGTTTTGTCAGGCAGATTTTTTTTTTTAATGAATAGCACTCTTAATTTAAACATCCATTCAAGAGGACCAAAACTTTTCACCAGCTTGGCTTGAAAACCTGCAAGGGTTTCCAACAAAGAACAAAGGGACTGACAGAGAGAAATACAAAAACAGTGAACATTAACTCTTAAATCAGGAGAGTTCAAAGTAAACAATATATTTCAAGTTGATCAAAGTGCTGAAAAACGGATGAGATTACACACATATAAAGATACTGAGGTTTTTTGTCTTCTAGGGTCAGCAGTAAGTCCAAAGTCCATGACTGACACATATCTAATTGCTTGTCTACATATCCTATCTAAATAAAACTGTTCCCAGGTGTAAGAAAGAAAGGAAAACAATGTTGTTTTGTTCATTTATATGTACAATATATATTTCTTACATATAAAAATCCTTCTGAAATTATTTTAAGTACATAGAACACTATAAGTGTGTTCCTTTAAACATAATTTTAATTTTTAAGGGCACTTTCTCCCAGTTGCTCCCCTGTAGCACCTTGGCATTGCTGTGGTCATAGGCTGGACGGTGGACTTGAGTCATAGACTGCAACAATAACTTGAGAGACTGAATGGTATTTTTCCTGACATTTTTACTAAGACAAGTCTCAGTAAGACAAGTCGTTCTTTTGTTTTCTTTTTTGTTTGGCAGTGCCATTTCTCTTAGATTACACAAGGAAAAGTTACAACATTCACTCTTT
Organism: Donacobius atricapilla; assembly: GCA_013397315.1. Lineage (NCBI taxonomy): Eukaryota > Metazoa > Chordata > Aves > Passeriformes > Mimidae > Donacobius > Donacobius atricapilla. The sequence goes on along the minus strand of WBMY01015330.1, from coordinate 500,643 downwards.
TGTCACTTTTGTGTTCAGAGCTTGGGTGGCCAATCCACATTAGTGTAACCCTTCTGAAAATATGTCAGGAGAGTGGTAGAAAATAAGATTTGGCAGAAGTTTAAGTTGTTCCATGAACAATCGAATAACAAAGATGTTTTACTATGGCTTTGTCTCCTGTGCTCTCTGTATATCCCACCTTTTCCCTTCTTGTTTCACTTACTGACCCCTCAAAATCATCAACTTCTTTATCTGTCCCCAGCACACCTATTTTCCACAGCACAACCTAAAGCTCCCATCAGTTTTCCCCAAGTTCACACAGCGTTATCCTCTCTTTGCTGCCGACTCAGAAAGAAGCACAGAGCAACAGTGGTTCAACCAGCAAAGGCACACTGACCCTTCAGCAAACCAAAAAAGAGGAAATCTGGGCTTTTTTTCCCTCAGTGTGTGGGAATCTGGCATCCCTCAAAACTGGATGACACTGGTGCAGAGACTCAAGAGCTATTGGAGAGGAGCCAACAGACAGACTGATGACATATAATTAATTTCCTTCTGAAACACTGATAAAATAATCATTGTAAGATAAACCATCTGTCCATCACTTTCAATCTTCTCATACATTTCAGAAACACAACCCTGCCAGTGTGGGTTTCCTTAAAGCCCTTTGTCCTTGCAAAACCTTTGAAATTGTTGTTACACAGCTTTACTTTCAGACCTCTGGTCAGGAGGAACACTTACATTGAATTTCAACAGTTTGGCCTCTGGGTCCCCAACAATGCCGTTGCACAGGGGTGTACTAGCACAGATGTAACATAAAAGTGACCTCTTTGTGGCATCTGCTGTCCTGAGCAGTTGGGAACAAAAAGTCAACATTTTCCCTGAACCCTTTTATATATTCAGCAGTGCCAGGCTGAGGTAGTGAAATCCCAAGCACAGAACATGGACGTAATTGTCTACAGAATTGTTCCTTTGAGATGTTTTATGAGGCAAGAGGGATGTTCCAAGAGGAGGAGATGTTCACGCTGTTCTTACCTCTCCCCAAATGCCAACAGTGTCTCTGATGTCATTTTTACAGTAAGAGAGTTGTCTGATGCAATTGTTCACAGCAACACTGCTCTTTCCAGGAGCCAGATCTTCTTCTGCCATTTCTACCCAGCCCAGAGATCGCACAGCAAAGCACTAAAAATAAATCAAAAAACATGTCATACAACAGCAACTAGGCAGTTAAGGTTAAAGGTCTTCATCTAGAATGGGAAAAAGTTAAGGCCTTGTAGATGGGCTTATGCTCAAAGATAAGTAAATGAAAATATAATTTGTGAATGGCAATGTGAAAACATTCAAAGGAACAAAGAAGAACGCATGACTTGCTGTGAAAGGTGTCTGTGGAGGTAACAGTAATGCCTTCCAATAACATAATTTGTTAACATAAAGGAGGAAACAAGGTAGCAGTAAATATTAGGATACACACAAATACAAAAAAAAATAAAGGAAAAAGCACAACTATAGATTGAAATTTTGTAGAATCGCAGAATTGAAATTTTAGCTAAAATCTAGAGCTCTAACTGAAAAGAAAGAAAACACTACTGGATTATGTCTCTTGTGAGATATCCATTGTCTGGTTTTTAACCTGAAAATGACACTTTTTTGTGGAAAACAGCAATCACTTCAATAGTAAGCTTACCTAAGGTAGCAAACAATAACAAACTCAGAGCTAAGAAGATAAGCTATCATAAGGGGAAAGCAGGCTTTTTCTAGAAGAAATTCAAGATTATCTTTAAAATAAAACACTCTAATTATACAATTTAAGCAGAAAGATGTTTAGCCAACCAGAGCACTCATTTGACAGAACAAGCCAATGCAACATTATTTTGCACATATGGTAGTTTCTGCAAAGAAAAAAAAATGGAAGAAATTGAATGGCACCATCTCTACTTTACATCTACAAAGGTAGAGAATAAAAAGTGTTAATTCTGAAAAAACACCAAAACCTGCTCATTTGCTGTCAGGCATTTTGGTGGGAGAAATACAGACCTCACACTATGTCAATAGGAGTTTGTCTATGAGACCAAGACTTCTTCCAGAGAACGTTACGGGTGTTTCACTCCGAACTATGGGTGCACCACCAGCAACGGGCACAACAGGCTTACTGTTGTACCTCCTGGCCAGACACACCAAATGCTTTAGATGGTCCCTAAAGGTTCAGCGAAAGAAGACCAACACTTATGGTTGAGCGCTGCTGCCTTGTGGCACGCAGCTTTCTCTGCTGTCAGTAGTGTCCTGTGGGTCCTTGGGCAAGCAGACAATGATCCTGGGAGCTGCTGGAAGGAAGGCAGTGCTGGTGACTGCTGGGAGCTCTGCTGCCTCCAGGAGCACACTGCCACACAGCCCAGGAACTGCAACAGCAGGCCATGCTGCAGTTACCAATCCTTCTTCTTAAGATGCAGTAAATAAATCAGCTTCAGAGCTCAAAAGCTGAATATTCACTTGCTACCTTCTAAAATCTGCTGTGAAGTCAGCGAGTTGATCAAGCTCACACACCACCACTGGCATGATGTTTGGGAACAACTGCCCTCAAAAAAACCCTACCCAAAACACCAAGGTATTTTAAATATGCATACTATGTCAACTTTGGCAAACTAAGGAAGGAATAAAATTCACCAGTGGATAAAAAGATTAATGAGTTTCTCCCACCCTTTAAAAATTCTCTCTTCCTTCAAACTTCTTTGAGTTTGCACAATGCATTCATCCAGGCTCACTCCACGAAGCAAAGAAAACAGCCTGAGAGCCTGCTTCCTGTACCTCTGGTACCCACTCCGAGAGGTTAGTAATGACGCATCTCATCTCAGGTATCAGACAGCAAATACACTCTGTAATTGCATAAAACCCTTTAATGATGAGTGTAGGTAAAAAAAATAAAGCCTTTCATGCCTCTAGCTTTTTTTCTGGATATTTTCTCTCTCTCTCTCC
>WBMY01015330.1:475887-497645 GCA_013397315.1 Donacobius atricapilla | reverse complement strand
TTTTGCAAACAAGGCAATCAACATGAAAATTCCCCCACATTGCTGCTTCCTGACCCAGCTCTGCTGGAAGCCTACAAAAGTGCTGACTTTCCATTCTAAGGGCCATGAAGGAGAAGATGAAAGAGGAGACAAAGGAGGGGTCAATACTCAGGGGTGCTCTTCACTTCAGGGCTACACAAGATACTTAAAAAACATTTTTTAGCAATTATTAAGGTGGTCTAATCCTAAGATTGCAGAATTGTTTCAGGCACATTAGATGCTCATGAATCTTGCTAACAGTGCTGCTGTACCCGCTGGAGTATTAAATATTTATCTTTGCAAGCTTTAAAAATACTGATTTTTACTGCACCAGAAGAAAGGGTTTTTTTACAAGTATTTAAATATTAAATTGAATAGCAGAATACAAGCAGAGAGAAACATTTTCTAAATCATAAGGGTAGTGAAGAACTACGTATATACAATAAGCACAGTGTTTCCTTGTTGTTCTTCACATCTCCACCGTATCTGCAATTTGTTAGCTGCTTTCTAAACACAAGGATAAATACGGAATCACAGAATGCTTTGGGTTGGAAGGGACCATAAAGATTGTGTAGTTCCAATCCCCCTGCTGTGGGCAGGGACATCTTTCACCAGACCAGATTGCTCAGAGGCCCATCCAACCTAAACAGTCCTTGCACTGAACAGTGTATCTTACGAAGGCCATAAAATGATGAAGGACTGTCTGTTCAACTTGACAGCAGGTAAATCTCTTATTAGTAAAGATGGTGAACTGTTTTGCTATTTTTTTCCTGGCCTTTTTTTATTCTATGTTTGAAATTCTCTGGTGGCAGCATCCACTATATTTATGTGGCCCACTGTCAAAACAGTCCAGTGAGCTGAATGCAACACTCTTGTCTACCCCACATATTGCCCTCAATGTGAAGGATCTGGCTTCCTTCCCTGCTTCTGTTCCCTCTTGGTGCTTCCAAGTGAGGTAGGTAGACATGAGAAAGCCCTTGGCTTCTGGCACCGGTCAAATTTTTCTGTATTTCACAAGAAGCCCTTACCATAATCCAAACAAAATGCTTCAGAACAACTTCAGAAAACGAACCAATTTCTCCAAAACTCACTGCAAAGAAAAACCTCTCAATGAACCCTAAAAGGACTCAACATTCTACTCATAAGGCAATGTATGTACCTCAGTATATATATAAAAGTAACTTGCTTCTGCTCAAAATACCCCTGAAGACCAAAAGCTTTGTATTTAAGCGAATACATGTGCTGATGTGGCTCAGCAGTCATAGCTGACCTTCACATAGATTTTCAGAACTAGAAAATAGGAGGACTCAGTAGCATGTGACATGTACCAGGGTCCACTCAGTGTCAGTATAACGAAGTATATAAATACACTCCTGTGGAGTGGGAGAGAGGTGGAAGTCTGAGCATGCATGCCTGCCTGGCTGTCTTCTCTGCATATTGCCAGCAGCTGGATTGTCAGAAACCCACTTTGTGTTTCATTGTTGGTTGCTTTCTTCCTCTTTCCTTATTTGACTTAGAGGTTCTCTTCTCTTTAAAACAAAACAGCACAAAACGCAGCAGAAACAAACCATCTAGTGTCTCCAGGCAGCTATGACCTAATTTTTAGACCACGGCTGGCTGAGTTAGGTGTGACAGCAGAATTGCTTAGTACTCTAACACATTAACACAGCATCATGGTTCCCTGCCTCCCCCCAATGATACTGACATGCCAAGAGACAAAGTACTTCCTTTGACCCCAAAGAGCTCTGATGATGCAACTCTATTGTCTTCTGGAACTAAGACAGAGAGGCAAACCAAGCAAAGCTAAAAAGCAGAGTTTTTCTTCATTCAGAGTCTATGAGCTCAGTAAAAACATCATTCCTGGCAATGCCAGTGATGCATCTCTACTCAAGGCTTAGAGATAATTAGTGGCAATTAATAATTATTGGCCTGTCATAATTTCAAAGTAATCCCAATGCCCACTTTTGTCTTACTGTAGTCTATCTAATTTATTTTCTCTCTTAGAGAAGGTTTTCTGTGCCTGGTCAGGCTGCCTGTTTGCTCCCAGACTTTTTTCAAGAGCTGGCAAAGAAAAACAGGGTTGAAGAAAAACAAAAGAAGTTGATAAATACAGCAGGATGAAAGATACATAAGAATTGTATACTGTGCAAACATTGCTATTTGGGATTGGGAAGATCAAAGATACTACCACAAACATTGTGTGGCTGAGACAAGTGAATGAAAAAAATGTCACTTAAACCATGGTAAGTCAATAATCTTGTATTTTTTATCTTTACTAGAGACTTCATATTTCCTGCCTGGCTACACAGGACATTGTGCAAAGAAATTACACAGGAAAAAAAAATACACCTTATCACACGTTAGCCCACGAAAAGACAGGTGAATAAAAACGAAAACACAGGTATCTCTGCTTGGTTTCACAGTTCTGGGGAACCTATGTTTAAATAGTTGCAAATCCAATTAATATTTCAAGGTTAATGATCTGTAACCTAAGAACCAAACTCATAAATACTTCATCTGAACTCTGTATATAGGGCTGTAAACCTCTCTTGCAGTGCAGTTTTGATCCAAAACATTACCTAAAACTGGGGAGCTTTAGGACTGAAGAAATGAACAAACCACAGATAACACTTCTGCTTTTTGGCACTGCAAACCCTTCACCACAGAGCAGGGTTCTGCTCTGCAGCAGCTTTTCCAAGAGGAACTCTGGAAGGAGTTTTGGCAGGGACACAGAACTGTGACAAAGTACTAACCATAAGCAAATGCACACTCTAGCTGCCTCACGCAGTGCTAAGCATGTAGCATTAAAGAAAATAAAAATAAAATAATTGAGAAAAACAAAGCAAATACAATCCCCTATTAAAAAGAGGACAAGAGATCAAGTGCACATGACTGATGGCAGAGTAGTATTGGAAACTGGATGGATCATAAAGTCTTGGCTAGAAAAGACCCCACTATCAGGTGAAAACGAATTAGAACATCAGTTTGAGAACTGCAATAAGTCAGCCGGGACCCCATTATCTTCATGCAGGGAAAAGCCAAATCTTTCTTTTCACAACTCATTTCATACAGTTTTTACAGACCTTATCTGCAACTTTAATTGGTTAATAGCTTTCTTGCAAATTACTCTATTTGTTAGTAAAAGGTATTTTACTTGTCTATCAAATCTCTCTATTTTTGTATTGTTTACATATTTTCTTTACTGATTCTCATGGGACAAATCCCTTGTTTTTGCAGGTGCATTTGTTTTTCAACCCAAGAATAGGTTGTAATGCTCACGAGTTTTCATACCATGATTGTTTTCGCATGGGAACTTGCAAATTGCTTAACTACACTTAGAAGAGATGTAGGCTAGCTACTAATTTAATAGAGCAGGCCTGATTTTATGCGGCCTTTCTTTTATAATTCTTCCTGCCATGGCAGAGAACAACAAACTAATGTACATTACAAGACCACAGACATATTGCTTTCCATAGAACCCAGCTGTTGGCAGCCACTATGAACACATCTGTATTAAATGTTTGCCTTGATGCTTTTAATCTGTGCTACTTATTTATTCTTTACTTCCAAGCCCACAGGACTTGGTTTTGAGCAGTTTCCCCTTATTTCCTTTTATGTTTTTCCTTTTTAAAGGTTATATCTGCCTGCAGACATACGTAAATCACTACAATTTTTAGTAAGTCCTTTTATCACAGACCACTGAGCAGGTTTGTGCCTGAGACACAGCATGTAGGTCACATAATTAACCATTTATTATGCAGCCAAGATAACCTTCAAAATTTCACTTGCATTTCTTTGTTAGTTTGCAAATTAAAAAACCTATCATATTATTTTATGCTTTGGAAGATCAAGTATCATAACGTATTCTGAGGAAGAAGTATGTTCCAGTATATTTGCCTGCTACGTAGCAAGCAAGATTACATTGATTGCAGATAAAAATGTGGAGAAGATCAAAGATAGAGTAACAACAGAACAAAAAGGACTTATGCAATTAATGAACAAGCACTTTCATTTAAGTGGCATGAAGAGACTGCAGTGCATCTGCTTTCTCAAAGAAATACTCACAGATGTCACATAAAAGTTCTTAGCTACAAAAAATTCAAAATGCTTAATCGAAAACATACTAATAAGACTTTTCAACATTTCCATCTTTCTGTTGCAGCTTATCTTGTATTACTTGAATTACTGAAAATGCACATGAAATACAAAAAAAAGCAGGGAAATATTCAGGCCACAACAGAATTCAGAAATCACTAATAAATGCTATTTCAGGCAGATGATTATAAACTAAACTCCCCTAGAATTAAATATGGGGACTTTACAAATACTGTCAAATGACCTTTATAATAAATTACTTCTTTAGAGGAGGTCAGTATCAAATTTTCTGCTCTTGCAGTCCCTTACTTATTCTCCAAGCCACTACAGTCTCATTTTTCCAGACCTGCAGACTTCAGTGTGTAGGATGACAAAAGTCCCTCTCTTGTTCTGAGCTTAATACTTCTGTCTCAGTGGTTCCCCCTGGCTTACAGCCAGAGGTCAAATCTGCTCTACCAAGGCAAGAAAATGTTGCAGGAACATTGTGCTGGTTCAAGACTTTTTAAAATCCTGTCAGTTGTGCAAAAAATACAATGGACACGACGACTCTCTACTAACACCCCCTTCTGAATAACAAATTAAAACCATCTTATTCTTTTCTCCAGTCTTCTCAGCATGAACAGGTTTTTGCTTTAGATGCTTTACAGATAGCTTGACTTCAGATCCTAAAGGGATAAGTTTATGCATTTTGCTTTGATCTAAGGCTGGTTTGGGCTTCAGTTTAATACAGTGAAATAAAACCTTCCTCATTTAAGAAAAGGCATATTTTTCACTAGAAACTAATAAAGGATGGTCAGATTCGGGCCTATCTTGCAGAGCAACTAAGCTGTTAGGATAACTCAAGCAGAGTTCACTATTCCATGACACACACACACATGCTTTGTCAGTAAAGACAAGCCCTGCAGGAGTTTACAGAGCATAAAGAACGTGTGTATTTATGTCTTTAAAACTAATGCTCTTCACTGTTAATGTTAACCTTAAATGCTATGCTTTCCCAATGTAGGCTCTCCTTCAGGCTGACAGATATGAAGTGCTTCTAATGCCACCAGCAGTATTTTATTTAGTACTGTTGTACATAATTTCAAAGGGAATATCCAAATTTTAAAAAAACAATCAAAACGTACCAAGGAACAAGAACCCCTCAAGAGTTCCCAACCTTTAAGTGAACTCTTGACCTTATGAATCAATGGACAAAAACCTTCCAGCTGCACTAAAATCAGAATTTCATGTCTCTCTAGAAGCAACATCATTACAAACAATTTGATTTCTGCAAAAATTATGTTTACAACAGGATCCAAAGTCAATGAAGTTAAATCACTATTGATCAATTCCCACTTTTCAAAAAATACTCAAATAAGCATGACTCTAGAGTCCAGAAATCCTGAGCCCTGCTGGACCTCCCACATTTGAGGACCCATTTAGTGTCATGCTGTCTCCTTGATGCACCATGGAGTATCATCTGCAAACATACAGAATAATGTATAACTGTGCAACATGGCACTATGATGGATGGCACACCTTATGCTTTTATATCTCTTAAGAGAAATATTATCCCTTTTCTCTTGGATGAAATGCAGAAAATTTTGACATGGAAAATTTCTCATTCTTCAAAGAGGAATTTAGAAATAGAACTAAAAATAAATATATATGCTGGCTAGAGCTATCTAAATATTGCTGTCATTAAACTCAGTGTTCCATTTTAATTGATTTTTAAATGAACTTCCTCCATGAATGTACCTTTCAGCTAGTCCACAATGGACAAATAACTCACCGACTTTGTACCATGCTGGTTTCAAAATGTGTACGTGCAATATATAACATAAATAAATATACATATTTTATATACGCATATATTACAAACATCACTTTTTTTCCATTAAAAGCACTTTTTTTCCATCAATGCCATGGAATGGTAAACACTGTAACATTTCAAACTAGAACAAGCTATTTCCCTGAGCTACCCTAAACTGACAAGGTAATGTAAATAATTGAAAAGAAATACAAAAATATCTGTCAGTTCATTTTGTAGCAATACAATGAACAGATATTCAAGAGGTAATTCACAACCAACAGGCCATTCTGTAGCTGAAGCTGACAGAGGCTACATAGATTGTTTTAGAGTTGAAATAATTGGTCTCAAGTGGGGAGTATGAAGGGTTGCAAGCTGTGATTACCTCTGCACTGTACCAGCAGAGATGCTGGTGAGCTGACAGTGAGCTCTGCCAGCAATATCAGCCCAGGCTGTGCTCAACCGGGAGCTGCTTGCTGACAGAATCCATTGGTCTGCAGAATGGCCACAGAAACCTTTTGCCTGTGGTGTGCAAGTATGATGAGCAGCTGCTTCTCCCAGTTTCTGTCCATTCCCGAGGGTTCCTTCAACAATCATACAAAAAGTACTGCTGGCCCATGAAAAGTTTACTCTGTAGCACCATAAAACAGTGAATAAATTGTGATTAAAAACTACTAAAATAAGCAACATTAAAATATTAGGAAGTGAAGATTCTTCAAAAAAAAAAAATTGATTTAGATCAGCAGCCTGGGGTTTTCTGTGTTCTACTGAACCACTATAGTTTGTTATATGGTTGTACACAGCAAGATGCTGTAAACAGACTCCAGCCGAGAAAAACTGGACTGTGCACCTCCATGAGAAAAGTACTGAAGGTGACACTGGCACTTTGACCTAGTGAAGCAATAGAAACTGCCACCATGGAAGAAACAACATCATTAAAAAAAAAAATTAAAAAATAGGTATATTCATATTTTCTCAAACATCGCCAGCACTTTGTAGTATCCCATGCCTGAAAGGCCACAGCAGCACATTAGGTGTCCCACAGTTGCAATTCCAGAGGCAAGGCTACCTCCAATGTCATCTCACCTGACTGGCAACCAGGGAAGCTGCCTCCCCACAAGGACAGTGGTCACTGGTATGCACCTAAACCGCCCACACAACCTGGCCACTCACGGCAAAGGTAGTAATTGTTCCAAGGCCAAAGCATGACCCACCCAGTTCACATCTGCATCATTCATCCTCCTGTAATGCATCAGGCATCTATGTTCTTACAAACCCAACAATAATTCCTGGTCAACATACATGTGGCAGACACAGCCACTGTCAATACTGGAACTTTACTGGCCATGAAGATATTTTGTTTTGATTTGAAACAAAGGTATTCCTATTATCTTCTCTTTTCCCAGTCCTGCAGAAGTCTCACAGCCCAGTGCAAACCTTTTGTACAGTGTATCTTAACAAAGCAAATCCTGATAATGCCCCTAAACTCAAGACCTAATTCTTGTATTACAAACCTGGTAAATAATGGTATACATTCAAGCAGCTTCCATTCTCTTTCACATGAGGAATTGCTTTGTCATGTGTTTTTCTAAGGAAGACTACAAGTAAAATCTCTCCTCTATATGCCTTCTACTGTTTAGGCACTCATGTCCTGATCATGTGTGTTAGGCTCACAGCGAATTAGATCCCAGAGATATATGGGATTCCTAGGAGTGAAAAACATGTAATATTTTGAAGGATCTCATTATAATCTTGAATGGCTTGAGAAATTAAGCTACGTTATCCCAGATATTTATATTTTACATGTAATATAGCAAAAAACCACACTGTAACTCTGTATGCCCTTATAAAGTATATCCATGAGATTTGGGAAAATGCTACATATTCCTTTGCCCTGAACTCATCTTTATATTTAATTAAACAAGACTCCACTTAGGAACAAGGTGGAAGCAAATATCCTCTAGATGGAAATCTGTATTATGATGTACATCACATCATGATATTAGCAGTTTTTACCTAATGACACAACAGCTGTCAATAGCAATAACTATCATGCACAGAGATATATAAGCAAACACATTCTCAGAAAGCTCTAATGCACTACATGACAAAGACTATTTTAAAAAATAAATCACAGAAGAATCATGAGTTATTTTAGTGCTTTAGTTGAATATTTCTAAAACTGCTTTTGAAGCAGAACATTTTCAAGCACCTGCATCGTTTGCCTGCAGCATCTCTATAGATGGGAGGATGCCTTAATGCTGCAAATGGGAAACAGCCAAATTCAGAAATAACAAACCAGTTTAGAAACAGCCACCCTCATCACTCACCATTGCTACCCAGGAGCTGCAAAGGTGTAATGGTGAATTACAATTGAACCAGTTTGTCAGTAAGACTAGTCAAAGCGGAAAAAAACCCCTGCAAAACCCCACTTTTGAATAAACTTGAAGTTAATACATGGGTTTATATATTGTGGTTCCCTTTTAAGAGTAAAGGAATGGATACAAGATTTCTTCTAGTGCTATTTCCTAGGGACTGAAAACAAAAGACTGTTTTGAAATAAATAAATTCCTAATCCAAAACCAAGCCAAAATACCACTTTAGAAGAAAAACTGTTGAAGATACTCTATTTGTCCTTTAGATTTAATCTACTTTTGCAAAGAGACTTTAAGATGGAATAAATTCCTCAAATTTAATTAATTGAAATTAATTGAATTGAGACTTTCTGTGGCATTTTGTGACCTCATGAGAAGACTAATGCAGCCTGAGGTGTACTGCTGGAAAATGCTGAATACTCCCTGCTTGCACCAAGAATTTTAGAAGCTACTCTGACTGTATGAAAAAATCCTTTCTTGAGATTGCTGGACATGGCAAAAGCTCCTCTCAGGTTAAGTCTTCACTTGGATCAGAAATCAAATTCATGTCCATGCCCAAGGATACACGCTGATTATTTACATATGATCCTGTGCCTAGGCAGTCCTGTACTTGCTTCTGGAAAAGACAAGAAAGAAGCAAAGATACAATGCCCCCAAAACACACACCTGCTTCGATAGTAGGAAAAGCAGCCAAGACATGGATATTAAATCTTTGGGGAACACACAGTATTTTGTAAAATTATTTTGATAGTGCTTAGATAGATTATTTTGATTTACAGGCCACTTTCAGAAAAGCCACAAGTCAGCTTACCAAAGGCCATCTGGTTAAACCCTAAAGCCCATGTAATCCATAGAAATTCATCACCAACTCACTTTCCATGTCTCTAAGTGTGTTTGCATTCACCTACAGATGAATCACAAGATTTAAATATGTGTTATCAGTATCTCCTGATGCTCTCTCTCTCTTAGAAATAGTCTCATTCTCTTCCTTTGAGATCCAGAGCATTTACTTGATTTCTGAAGTAGAAATCAGTCTTTGGAGTAAATGTCTAGGACTTCCAGGTTTAAATACATTCTTCCCATTCTTACACAACAGTATATAGCTAAAACTGTTCTAAAATGGTGAGACTCAAAAAGTGAAGCTTTGTTGAGCAGACTAATGTGGATAGGGAATTTGAAAATCCATGCTTGAAGACAAAAGGAGAGAATAAAGGCTTGTCCACATGTCAGGCCAGTCTGGAAAAGGTTTTAGAGAAAATCAGTCACATGGGCTTTCCATTTTTCATCCATTCCTAGGTGCAGTGACAGGATTTCCAGGAGGATCTGTTTCTATACACAGACATAAGAAAAAATTTACCACCTTCCTACGTTTTAACATAGAGACATCATATTTTATAACAATGCAGAAAAAGACAACCCAGAAGAATTTACAGTCTGGGATTGGTAAAAGCATCTTTTGCCTTCCTTGAAACTCAATTAGGAAGGCACACATTGCTCTATAAATTAACCAGGAAGGTTACGATCTGTCTCCTGGGAAGCACCAATTCAAAACTCATTTCTAGCTGTGCATGTTTCACATACAGAATTAGGATCCTCATCAAGCACAATGAGCCATCTCTTCAAGAAATTTCTACCAAAATAAATTACTGGAATCAAGAACTGGATGTAATAATTCTCCTCTTTCCACTTCTCCTTTATGACCTTCTGTAGACAAGCTGACCGAGACGCCACAGATATGAAACTATGAACTGCATCTTAAGCACATTATACATAGAGAAACGTTTGTTCTTTACTGACAGTTATGAATGCTTGAATGTGTTGCTGCATAAGTCACTTTTCTTACAGCAATTACATGAATTATATTCCATGCTTTTCCCAAAACAGGCATTTTTGCAGGGCTTCAATTTTCGCAGAAGTTGACACTCTGGGGGAAGACAACTACTACAGTTTTCCACAAGGTGGCACAGTTCCCTTGGTGAAATACAGCATTAAATGTGCCATAGAGAAGCTGTTTTCTCCACAAATGTACTGGCCAATGTCATTAATAGCTTTAAGATCTCTGATATACCTCTAACAAAGTTCATTTTAACAAATTGTTCCAATAGATAGTTTAATAAGTTAAAAAAACCCCTTCCCTCTCTTGTGATGAAATGAAGAAAAAGCATTTACCTGTGCTTGCTGCCACACAAAAGCAAGTTTCAATCAAAGATAGTTAAGGCACATAATATGGCAGGAAAGAGCCTAAAGGGCTAAAAATACCTGATTTTTCCAAGTCATCAATTTCAAATCCTATCAGACTTCTTTCAGGCTCTCAATATTTGGGGTAAAAATGGACTAGCAAGGAATCCACCTCCCCCATACCCTCCCCATCCACATGAGAAATAAAGATCCCAAAGCATTTTCCACAGGTGAAGATTTTTCCTGCTGTTTCTGGACAACTTCCCATTCCTCTGACATACGGCCATACTTGCCCTGTCCTTGGGGCAGAGGCAGATGCACTGGACAGCTTTCCCTTCAGCCTCTGCTGCTGCAAATCAAATACCATAAGGCTTATCCTGAAAGGAACAACTCCATCATTCTCAGGACTGGTACCTAATGCTCCTCACTCCTTCAACTCCTTTTACTGTGCTCAGAATTTAGTGCGTGTCATCGTAAAGTGCACAGCTGAAACCCTTGCTTTTAAACTACCAGTGGGCCAAGCAAAGTACAACTATTTACATCTGATTTAAACATCTCAAGCCAAATAATCGGGATGACAAAGAAAATGTAGTGCCCTGATGAGTCTGTTTTTTCTTTTAAAATATATCATTAATGCTATTAAAATTATCAATTCTGTTACATACATATTTATTCCTGCAAATAAGTAGCTTCTGATCCAGTTGCTGCAGCTGTATGGCACAGCCAAAATACTTATCTAAATTACTTGGATTTTCACTTACAGAGATTCATATACGCCCTTAACAGTAACATGGCACAACTATCAACAAGACAAACCTGGAGACAGATAGGCAAGCATTCAAAACTTTCTGCTGCTCCCTTATCCTCGAAACCCTTAGATTATAATAGTAATAGCTTTGATTTAATTCTGGTGCTTTCATCACACAACAGTCTAGTTTTTCTCTATGAACTGCATCCTCAAAGTAGGTTGCATTCTCTCTTTTCTTGTTCTAAAAAATAACTTTCTTGTTAGTAGGTGTAAGTTGAAGCAGACATATAAAAAAGGAAGAGTACTTTAAAAAGGGACAAACTTGAAAATAAAGAGCAAATTCTGTCACTGAATGCCCTGGAAGCTGTCTGGAGAGAATCAAAAAGAGAGCCCACTCTCACACAGATACTCACTCAGTTGTGCAAGAGGACAGTTATTACAGCTGGACAGTAGAATCTTGAGCTTTAAAATCCAATTTCCCGGCTTATGTGATTTTACAATAAGTCAGTTTCCTGACCCAACTGAATGAAGCTTTAGATCTACAAATTCCTTTGATGGAATTACTCTTGGATAGTCAATCCACATTGTGCCAAGAGGAAGGGTACACCAAATTTCAAAACTTAGGAGACCTTGCACCTTGCAAGTTTATGCTTACATGTGTTAGATTTTTAATTGCTATATCATTGTGGAGCTTCATACATACCTTGGCTTCTGGATCACTGTTGATGCTACAAGAATCGTCATCATCAGATTGTGGACCATTTCTGTGACATAAGAAAAAAAAAAGACAAAATCAGTCTTAAAATCATATGAAAATTACAGCGCAACACAGAAGAGAGTTGGTCATTTCACTGAGACTTCTGAAGTCATTGTACCTGAGCTTCAAAGAGGCATAGCGTAATGTTGCTCCTTCAAACTCTTTCAGACTTGGGTCTGGGTTCACAGTGGCCGCATGCAGGTCCTAGAGATAGAGGCAGCGCTATTAGTACAGTTTTAACACTATTATAATAGTATTAAGTACACCATCATGTTATTTCTTATCTCAAAGGAAAATTAAATCCTCCCTGCAAAGAAGCGATAGTATTTCTGGCTGAAGTTGAAAAGAGGCATGCATATATATAGATATATATATATTTCTCAAGCTGCATTTCATTTAGTGCAGGCATCTTATTTGTTATATCATGGCAGTTGCCCTGCTAGCTTAGACTGAATCCATTCCAAGTGGAAAGTTTAGAAAAGGCAGCATGTTTGTGAGCTAGACATCCCTAGCAGTACCCCCACTCACTTTGGCCTAGGTTATGAATGACATTCATGGAAAAATAAAAGGGGAAAACAGCCACTGCCATGCAAAAAACAACGGTAATAGTAGTAAAGGTTCTAAAATCTGACAATATACTTGCCTTCCAAATGTCACTATTAATCTTTCCCCCATTCAGTACAGCAAAATCACTCCATGGCTGTTTCTAGACACATAATTATTCACACAGGAAGAAGCACATTGATAAAAAAAAAAAAAGAAAAAAAGAAAAAGAAAAAAAAAAACACAAGACACTGTTGTTAGCATTGATATTTACAGGATGGGTTAGGGAACAGATCACCTCAAACTTCAACTACTTACTCCACTATACCATGGCATTTGGAGGAAAGGGAAGAGAAGACATGCCTCTAACAGTTACTTACCAAAACAAATGATTGAAACAAGGAAAGTTAATATAAATTAGGAACAGACAATGAAATTACTCTTTAACTGTGATCTTAAAAGCAAGCAAAATGAATCTGAATATGAATGTTGGCCACAGCTGCTACAGCCTTTGATCAACAGCAATTAAGGGGAAACATTAGGATTTCCATTTGTTTGGCACTTTGGTTAAAAGACCCTAACGGTACTGGAACCAGAAATACTGAAACACAAAAAATATATACAAGGATAAAATATATACAAGGTAAAAATTAAGTATTTCTAGAAAGAAAGCACAAGAAAAGGGCAAGGAAGGGAAAGAGGATTAGCAAGGAGTGCAGAGATTTCTTGCTGAAAAAGTAGTTTTGAAAAGTCTAGCAGCTTTTTTAAGAAACAACCCCAAACTGAACAAAGCACCCACCCTCTCATTTTCCATTCAAGTTTCTCAAAAATTTTCAGAGCTATTCAGTGGTACAACCAAGCAAGTGTGTTTAGCATTAAGTAACCTGAGGTTCAGGCTTTTCTGTAAAGCTTGAGAGGAACAGCTGATGCTGGAGTGCCTCTCTCCTCTGTCTCACCAGGAGAGAATTCCCACAGTCCTCAATAAAAGCCAGGAGATTTGCTTGCTGGGAGACCCAGAGCCACCTCTTTATAGCTTCCCCAAATCAAAAAATCCTGAAATTAATTCCCTTTTCAAGATGAGCTCTGCTGAGCTGTCCAGCTCAGCCCCAAGGTGACGTGGTACCCACTAATATGGCCCAATGTATTAATCTGGGGTGGACTTCTCACCCCAAAAGCATTCTCAATATATCCCCACTGGAGGAATTATTTTGTGAGAAACAACCCCCAGGATTAACCCTTTCCTAATGTGCCTTGGAACTGAGTTGTAACCTTTTCTCACAAGCCTCTTCCCTTTAATTATTAGCTGCTAGTGTTTATGTTGCCTAAAGAACTTCTAGAGGTGTTCAAGACCTGGGATGAGTTTAGACTGTAAGAAAACACAACTACCATCCCCAAAGTCTGCTACAATCTCAAAGAAGCTCTAACTGAAATTTAAGCACTACAGCCTTTTCTCTGCACAGGAAATGGGAAAGAGGCAGCAAAATTTCTAAAATTTGGAAGAGAATGTTAAAAAGGACAAGAATTCAAAAAGGAAGTAATTTGACAACACACAAGAGAAAAGAAGGATCTAAAACCGAGTCAAATTTAAACAGCTGTGCAAAACCAAAATACATCTGCATGCATTTGAGGGGGAGGAAGGGAAGGAATGTTACAGGTTATTCATATTTAGCATTTATTAGCATTTTTGTTAAATCAGCAGGATTTTCGCATAATGCTTAACCCATAATTGCTTTGGATTGAAATTTACTAGATTATCTTGTGAAAAAAATTGCCACGCACTTTGTGTAAAAGACATTTTTGCATTATTTTCCTTTTTAAAACATTTTGCCATTTCTATGAATGACAGCATCATTCCTCCCTACCCTTTTTTAAAATTATTATTCTCTGTTCAACAGTAATAACTGTTTTTCTTTATGCTAAATATCTAGAGTAAGCTACAACATAAAAATGACTGACTTGATCTGTTCTTTGTTGACTGCCCTCAGCTGTGAGCCACATTCTACCAAATGAAGCAAAGCTTCTGTATATTACATTATTTAAGACACAGGGACACAATAAAATAAAATAAAGGAAAAAAAGGAGGAAACAAGACATAGGGTAAAAAGGTGTTACTCTGGGGGGGGATGGGGAAATGGTGTTTCTAAATGTTTGTTTGACAAACTCATAACCTGAAAGAGCCCAAATAAACTCATTTCAAGACTGGCACATGATGCTTTACAGATAAATGTGACTTATATACAGTATTTTTATGGACTCACAGAAGCCAATTGGTTCAGATATGAAATGCTACCCATGCCAGTCTTCAATCCTAGGTTATACTCTTTCATCTGCCTAAAACCTATATATCTCCCACCCTTTTCAGAATGAAGCAATACAAATCCAGCATGGGGAAATGAGCTAAACCAGCCCTCTCAAAACACATTATCTTGAAGCACAGGCTTCTAGCAGCAATGAGGGAACCAGCTCACACATGGCTCCAGCTTGGAGGTGGAAGCTCTCTGCCACAAGTGATGCTGCCAGTGATAGGGCTGGGAGAAAGGCATTTGGGAGCCCTTAGTCTAGACTGAATTCCCAATCTTCTGTGAAATGTCGGAATGACCTTATCACAGACACCTGTATTACTCTTTCCCAGGGAGGAGCACTTGGGTATGCAGCAGTGCAGTGAACAGGAACTGAAACAAATATCGCCTGCCAGTGACTGGGAGATGATACAGTGCTGGCATGTACCTACTGCAGAGAGAATACAACCCAAAAATTCATGACAGCCGACACTGTCAAATTATTTCATTACCCCTATCTCTTAAACACACACTATGACTTATTTCTCCCTGACTGCTCTGCACTGGGATTCTGTAACGATTCTTCCTCCACTTCCTTTTAACAAAACTTGGCAACTGTGGTTTCAAGAAACTCAAGACTTTTTCTAACAGTTCTCACTATAACTCCAGCTATGCCTGGAGCCTCTGTAGCTGTCTCAGTATTTGGAAGTGGACAAAATCCTGAGCCCAATTCATGCTCTTGTTTTGAACTCCAGTACTGTAAGTCTGGTGGTACTGTATTGGAATGTTATCTTAATGACCACTGAGTCAAAAAGCCAGTACTGCTTCACTAACACTAGGATGCTGATCAATGAATGCAGAAACCAAGAAAAAGCAAATGCTTTTGGCTATATCTACAATTAAAATAACTACATGATATCATATTAATACAAATTTGGGGGATGTGCTTATTTTCTCTATCACCTTTTTACAGCACAGTATATGATCTTGGTGCTGCCATGGAACTGTCTATGTATACATCTTTGCTGGAACAAATTCCTTGCTGAATTAGAAATGCCATATCAAAACTTAAGTGAGCCTACTATGTACTCACATACATGTATGTCTTACTTAATACATCTACACTGTATTAAAATCTGTGTTACTATAATTCATACATTTTGTACTCTTGTGATGGTGCTGAGAATTTATGACTATTATTCATAATCACAACCTATATTTCACTTAAAGCAAACAGAATCATGAAAGGTTAAAAATACACGTAACACATTATCACCAGGTCTGAAATTTTAATTGCAAAGACACTTTAACCAGAAGTAGAAAAATATTTCAAATGAAACGAAAAATTAATATATGCCATTTTTCCTCTGCAGTTTACCAACCATAGTGATGTCTGGGTTTTTGTAAAAAACATCTATAATTTACTAACTAAGGTCCCATTCTCTATATTCTAGAGTAAGAAAAATAATAATGGTAAAGTTATATCCTTCACGTGTACATTACAAGAATTTATACCAGAAGCTTGTGCAGCACTTTACATTCAGCATTTCTGAATTTCTTCTTGTTTTCTACCAGAATGGTAATAGTTACAGATCTTTCTCCATGAATCCCCTCAGAAATTATTTCCAGCATGCCTGGTGTACAGTATGAGAGCTTGACTGATGTAAACCGTAACTGAAATGTTGTGGTCAAGTTTGCAGACCTTATGAGTAGCATTTATGAACATGAGGGAACAGTCTTTTTAAAATAATGAACAAGATTGTACATATTTAAGCCTACACAGGATAAAAGTTTCAGGGTCAAGATGGTAATACATACTTGAATGTTCTTAACTCCTCTTAACTTTCATGTAAGTTAGTTTGTTGTTTATATGAACAAAATCAAGAACAGAAAAAATGTTCTCTCTAAATGAGTTAAAAACCAAAAAACCTAACTCCTAGAGATTGCTTGATCCAAAACTCAGAGCCAGTACAAAGACTTCCCTTAACAGAGCTGTGGACATTTTTCTTAAAATTCAGTATGAAAATAATTTATAACCAACATTATTTTATATTAGTATTTAATTACATAGAAGTCTTCCCAGCATACTAAAACAAAGTGATTGCATGTTTTGAAGCATACTCTTCTTTATGAGAATTGATTTTATTTTTCAACTTACATGACACAAAACAAACCCTTGGACTGTGCCTGAAGGAATTATTTTAAAAGGCAGTACCACATAGTGCTCTTTCAGCACATGTGGAGGACAGAGTGTATCTCTCTCTGTTTCTAGTAAAAGCCTGACTGCAACACTGATAGATATTTGGTACTGGCAGGATGTACAGAGACTTACACTTGAGAACACTTGATGTTTATTCAATAGAAATTACCCTGTAAAGGAACTAGTGGCTCAAATGAAGACTCATATGTCTTTTGTGATACTCCTACCAAATGAGCCAAAAAGAAGATGCAAACAGAGTCCAGCCAAAAGTCTTCTATCATATGCAAAAACTGTATGTATCCTGTAGCCATGTAATGCAGCAATGCTTCAGCCTTTGCTACAGAACTGCCAAAGTTTCAAACTCATTAGGCACTGCCTAATTTATCAGAGATATGTCTGATTTCATCCTACACATCCAAAGTTTAGGGTGTTTCATCAGGCACCACCATTATAAAATGAACATAGAGAATCAATACTTACGAGGTATTATCAAAAAGTAGCTACACTTTGGGACATTATCAGGCCAGTTTAGCCAACAGTTAAACCTGCAAGTTCAAAAAGTTATTTCAATTTTCCTTATAGTATGTAGCCCACAAGAAGACACAGCAGGTTACCTCAGTTTCTGGAGTAGGAGATGGAGTAATGGAACCGAGCGATCCTTTTCGTGAGCCCTGGAGATCTGTTGCGATGGACACGGGACGCTGCCATTGAGTTGTTCCTGTTGGTATGTGCCAGTAGTAGATCCCAGCAATGTCATTTATTTTTTTCCAACCAGGTGGTAAATCTGGGTCTGTCTGAAATGAATGATCACTCCATATATCTGCTGAGAACAAGGAAAAAAAAAATCACAAAGTTCTTGCATGAGTCTGCACACCTGGTATTGCTGTTTCCCAGTTCCTGTGCAAATGAATACCAGAAAAACATATCAAATTACTGAGGCTCAATGTAACATGACAGATGAATAAGCTCTGGTTATACTTCTGCTCTTAATCTCTTTTTGGAATTAGAAGTTCCTTGTTAGTGTATCCTTCAAGCCTTCTTCTAGGAACTGTCTTATGGGTGCTTTTTTCTGAGTCGCTTTTATTTCTGGTACCCAAATTTATGCACATAGACACAAACAGACACTAAAATGTCATGGTAACTTGAAACAACTCTTACAGTCCAAGGTACAAACCAGACTATTTCTTCCCCATAGCCACTTAAAATGTTCTTAAATGACTGATTTACCACTTGAGGACTAATCTAAGCAAGTTCTGCAGATGAAATGCTAGATGATATCATTACACTCAAATTTAATAAAAAGGCTCAAAAGCCTCACCTACAGCCCAAATCTGAAATCAGCAACATTACATAATTAGTTTCACAATTTCACAATTAACCTAAACATTTGCTTTTAAATGTCTCCTGTTGTGGCCTCTATGGCATTCAAGCACATAGTTCCTGACTCCAAGGTCTTACAATGTTTTAAGGCCTATTCATCTTCAACCTCACCCACTTTTGTTTTCCAGCTGAATAAATCGACTGCATTCTTCTCAACCACATAAAAGGTAAATAAACGCAAACACTCTCCTCAATTTGGGCCACATCATGCAAGAAGTAATGTGATCAAATACCTAAACATTGCAATGAAGTATGTTTGCAACATCTGCAAGTCCAGTTTAAGTGTAAAGGTTAGGCACAGCTTCTATCCTTGCTATACATACATATGGATGTATACACAGCTACTCAAACATACAGTCAGGAAAGTCTTAAGCTATGGTTGTATTTAACTACTAATTTCAAACTAATCAACCAAAGACACAGAGGAACCATACTATTATTTATTGCTGCAATGACATGCAGTAGCAGAAAGACCTAAACAGCAATTACTTTGAAGTAAAAGCAGACAAAACTCACAGCAGAAATAAAACTTTTAACCCAGACACTTAAACAAAGAACATTTCTGCAACAGTTAGTTACAAGAGAAGAAATTATCTCGTATGTGAACAACCTGTTGGAAGGAAATAATGTAAAATATCTGGGATAAGAAAATACCACCTAGCTGAGTGATACTAATTTATTTTGAAAATGTATCCACTAGCAAAAATAAATACACCAAAATATATTTTCGTATTTTGAGAAATAAAACAGGAACTGGATTCCTTTTCAGTTAACATAGCTCAGGACTTTGAAAGAGCAGCATTTCCCACACCAAATGACTGATCTATGTCTGTGTGCATGTGCTCCTCACGCAAAGGGACTGGCCTCAGACCACCTGATAAGCATAGCTGAACAGGACAGCACCAGAGGGCATGTGCTCATCCTGAAACAACAGGCCTCATGTTAGCTATGCAAACGTGCTTGAGAAAAAAAGGAAACATATGTGTGTCCCAGCCCATGCTGCAGAATGGCAGACTGTTGGGATAACCTTTTCACAGGCTGTGGCTTCTAGTGTGAACTGGAAAGCCTCCCTGGTGCACTGACTGTTCTAACAGATGAAAGCACTCAGTGTGCAGGTCAAAGGTAATGCAGCATCACAAGAGATACCAGTACAAGAAAGACAACAAAATAAGCATCAACATACAAAATCTAACAAGACAGATGCGCTTGAGGCATCAGAGACCTACTACAGGATATCAGGACATCAGTGGCTTTACTCTGCATGTGAAATTACAGGCAGTAAAATAATTTTCCTCTGAATTTGAATGACCCCATTCAATGGCATGACATTTCAAAACATGTACTTTATGTTGCACAGCAGCTAGGTGTTATCTCCACTTCCAAGAGAACTTGGTGGTGATGATAAGCAAGGTATGGGGACAGAGAGTCGGTGCCTCTCTGCTTAGGTCCTTCTGCATGAGGGAACCTGGTTTACTGAAGGCCAAGCAAACTTCCTTCCTGAAGAAAATTCTCTTAAGTAAGGCAACATATCTAACACAATAAATTTTGTATTGAACATGGAGTTGTACTTGGAGAAACAGACCCATATTTTGCACATGCATCTCTCCTTCAGGTGAAAACAAATTCCACCAATCAGCATGGCTGTCACTGTTGGATATGAAATCAGAGCACACGACTCCAGAGTTTGTTAGAAGGCTGCAATTGCATTTATTAACAATTTGACCTCTTTATATACTAGGTTGCTAGAACTAAACTGGTGATAGAAGTAACACCCGTTCAATCACATTGGCCAACACAGAGAGACATCAAATGGTCTCCACCTCCAAAGAGGAATGAAAACAAGATAGAGTTAACAAAAACATCTCTCTGTTATTTACAGAAATTCCATGAGAACTGGGTTTTGGAAATCAAAACATCTCAGGCTGAAAAACCAGGGCTACATATGGCTAGGGCAGTAATTTATGGACAAAAAGAGTACTCTCGAACAAGAGGAAATACAGCCCCAAAGGGCTTGTGTTTGAGGGTATACATGACTTCAAAACAGAGACTGTAAAAATGCTGCTCAGAGTTATGAGAGTGCTGGAAGTTCTGTTCCTGGGAGGTGTAGTACAGTAATGTCTCTTATCCCACAGGACAATTTGAACTGTTATTTCACATGCTAAAACTGCATTTTTTGAAAATTGGGAGACAGCAGCAAGGTAGAGTCATACTAAGACAGAAAATATATTCAGGGAAATCTAAGAGCTATCATTGCATCATTCAAAGAACACATGCTTTACTTTTCCAGGGCTTCGTTTCAACAGAGCGATCTCATTTTGCCTCCTTGGAAGCAGTAGCAGCAGATGTGAGCACGCGGCCTCTGGCTAATGCAAACGCAGCTCTGCTGGAGTTAGTGGAAGCACTAAACTTTCAGTCAGTCTTTCTACCTTAAAGAGGGCTTATTTCACTTTGTGGGAGCAGAATGCCCAAGTGAGACTTGTCTGCAAGGCTCAACAATACTTGCAAACACTTGATCTACACTATCTAAATAGGTTAAGTAATGAAATACCCACACTGTACAGAGATAGAGGCGACAGATCTCTTTTTTGGTTTTGTACTTCTAGGTTAGTTATCTCAATTCTTATGATGGGTTTGTAACAATTTTTCTTCTGTTAAGATCCTCTGAAGAAAAGGGACACCATCCCAACACTGGACTTGATCCAGACTGTGATTGGCTACCACTGTCTCAAATGTATGCTTCCACAGTAAAAAAAAATTAACTGAAAAGGAGTGTTCATTGTCCATCAGGCTGGAAGCATGATGGTACAAACAGGAACACTTTCAGTGTTCTCCAAATGCAGAAAAATAATCAGGCCAATAATAAATCTGTAAAGTCACTTCTGAATCTCTGGCCCTCAGACTCCAGCAGCGGATGCACAATATAAATTAAGAATTCAAACTGAAAAGCACCTTGTCTGTAATAAGAGATCTGCATCAAAGCTTCCTATGTCAAAAATTTCAGAGAATGGGACAACAGTATTCAACATCTTGTCCTAGTGTTTGAGCACCAATGGGAAATCACTAGCTTCACATTGCTGGCCTGAAGCATAATGAAGAGCTGTCCACCATATCACATGTGTATTACAGATGCTATCCTTCTGTAAGGGCAACAGAGGGAACTGGGAAGACAGGATAAAAAGGTTTTCATAAAAGGAAAAGGTGAGGGAAAATACTGTTTTCTTTTCTGAAGTTCCAAAATCTCAGAATTAAAACGTTTTACTTCTGTCTTCTGCATCTAAAGAAATGCAAAACTAAAGGAAAAGAGGGCCACAGAAACTTAGTCTTTTTGAAGAGATGCCAATGACTTCAGCAGATTCAGGATTTCATACTAAGGGGAGCACAAGACGCCACACACAC
>WBMY01015330.1:392536-475874 GCA_013397315.1 Donacobius atricapilla | reverse complement strand
GCCCCCCCCCCAATATACACACTGAAAATCAAGTCAGGCACTGAAGGCAGAGGAAGACTTTGTATTAACAACAGAGGGAAAGCAAAATTTAAGGAGCACTCTCCAGTCAATAGCATAATAGAAAGAACATACATCATATATATTTTTATCCCATCTATTTCTTGCAGTGGGCTCAATGTGCAAGTTTAAATTGTTTGGTTTTATCAAAAAGAAGTCTCCAAAGATAACTTCTCACTTTTTATGCATTCCAGCAAAATCAACAGCTTGATTCATACTCGCATGATTCACACCAATGATGGCCAGCAGGCAGCCTCCCCTAAGCATCACTCACTGCAAGAGGCACGAATGCTATCTCAGAAACAAATGCAGCAAAAATACAAGTCAGCAAGTCATATAATCTTGAATCAGACACATCTGTCTAATTTGGGGAACGTTACTCAACGAGGAGTGATAACCAGCCCGAAGCTGGACGTTTGTCACCATCTTTGCTCACAGCATGTAACTGGTTGTCATGACAACCCTGACATCCTCCTTGCCGAATTGCTGAACCAGCCACCAGTCACATGCACTTGTAGAGAGGAAGTCTCTAACACTTTCCAGGAAAACATGCTGAAATGTGGGATTTACAGGCATACATGTAACCAGACTTCATCTGTGTCAAAATGATTTTCTCTTTTGACCAACTGTAAAATCAACCATGATCAGGAAAGACTGACTTTGTAAAAATCCTAAGGAAGTTTGGGATGAATCGCCTGTACTATTTTTCTTTTTCAGGAGATGTGATCTTTGGCTGTATAAATGAGTTACTACAAGCATAAGAAGCATTCAAGCAGAGATGACTAATCTAATGGAATGGGGAGGAACGCAGATTTGTCAACGTTCAGGAAAAAAATCCAAAGCCCACAACTAAACCCACTTGTTTTGCTGTATTAGTTTATTTTCCCTTTCAATGACCAAAGCCCAGGCTGCTGATATAAGGACCGCAGTATTAGCACAATTACCAAAGAAAACATGGGCAAGTGACTTCAGCAGAGGGACTCTGAAGAACTGTTGTTGATAGCCATAGATGAGGGTGATAGATGATACTAGCTGTCCTGATTAAATGGGAGAATTTTTGGACTTTCCAAGTTGTCTGCTCAGGGGCAATACAGTCTGAGGTGCAGAGGTGAAGCTGTGAGAAGCCAGCACCACAGCTTGTGTTTACAGGAGTTGATACTAACAGCAGCAGCAGTAGGAAAAGGTACTGCAGTAAGACTGTGAGGAAAGGTCTGCATGTTCTTTACAAGAAAATGGGCAAAAAATAGGTAAACACAAGAGGACTGGCCTGTCCACCAACCAAGAACATCTACCCACAAAACAAGCAGAGTCTGCTAAAGGAAGGAAGGCAGACTTGGAGGCAACCTGAACTGCTGTCTCAAGGGAGCTGTTGTGGCAACAGATGGACCAGGAAGAAGCCAGCCTCTGTCCCATCTGGAGGAGGGTGGCTGTTTAGCCAGGTGAAGCAGTGATGACAACAGGAAATTATAGACATGTAGGAAAGATCTTGTCAGCTTGAGCAAAAACTGGTGAGTGGCTACTGAAAAGTGCTGTACTGGAGACACATCCTATGGCTCTTCCATAAACTTTACTGTGACAAGATCTCAATCTCTTGATTAGGGTGCTGGACATCAGGAGAGCTGGGCAACTAAGATGATGTACTGGGTCTGGTTGGAATTGGGCTAATTTTTTTCTTATCAGCTTGTAAGGCACTGCACATTACATTTGTGACCAAATGTATTGGAAATATACCACTGGTTGGGTAATTGCTGAGCAGTGCCTGCACAGGCCTGAGATCATCTCTATTCTCAGCCTCAAGGGAGGCTAGGCTTTGGCCTGCTAGTGTTAGTGTTTGCATCATTTTTTATACATGATTATTTCTTTCTTCACTTACTAAGCTTTCTTTATCATGAGTCATGACTTCTTCTCACTTTTGCTCTTCCAGTTCTCTTCCCCATCCCACTTGTGGGAGAAAACAAGCCACCACAGAATTCAAAGCATATTCAAAGCATATTGGCCAACCTAAGATCCAGGAAAAAATAAGCAAGTGCTGTCTGGGGTGGGATGAAAAGGAGTCCCAAACAAGTAAGGTCAGCATATAAATGAATGTCATTTCCACCAGCTTGGTGATTAAATGAGATAGTATCTGAACGAAGTGCACCAATACCTTAGAAGATTTCTACCATCTAAGTTTCAAAGCAGTTAGAATAATTTGCTACTGTTCTAGCAAGTGATCTACTGCTTATAAATACATTTTGCATATCATGGAATTACAGAATGGTTGGGGTTGGAAGGGACTTCTGGAGATCATCTCATCCAATCCCTCCAGTACACCTAGAGAAGGTTACACAGGATTGCATCCAGGTGAGTTTTGAGTATCTCCAGGGAAGCAGACTCCACAACCTCTCTGGGCAGCCTGTTCCAGTGCTCTCACCCTCACAGTGAAGAATACAACCAGCTTTCTAGCTTATTTGAAATACTAGTTCTCTAGTCCTACCACTAGATGGCAAAAGCTTTTACCTAAAGAGTAGCCTAAAACACAGCAGACTGCGTACCTCTAATTTGGTCTAAATCTGCTGTGATCACTCATTGTGTGATTGTGACCCAAATGCCTCCTCACCTCAAAGGACTCTGAGCAGCAAATAGTTCATCAAGAGCTATTCAAGAGCATTTTCATTATTATCATTAGCAAATTATTAAAAATGGTATTGCAGTTTGCTTTCAGCGCTAACCAATCCAGCGGAAATCTGCATCTGCTTTTCTGATTTTATTTTTTGCATAGTATCTCTTCTTCCCATGCCATACCCTACAGACAGCAGAACTGCACCATATGGTTTCATGTTCTGGGTTCACAACCAGTTTAACTACTTCATCTTATTTTAGGAGCAGGGTGTTGTTTGGTCTAAAGAGGAAGGATTAAATGACCACCCCACCCAAGGGACTGCTGGACTCACCCAGCAAAGCCTGTGCATGCACTGTCACACCAGCAGGTAGACTGCACAGTACATCAAGGGAAAGCATGGAGAGCAGCCTTCCTTCTCTTCACAAAATTTATCTGTCACAACAACAGCAGGCAAGAATTTGGTAGAAAAACTGCCAAAATTATGTTTGTAGCAGCTCTGGATTTATGTATTTCTCCCTTAAAAATAGAGAGTCTTATTTTCCTGTCTCCTCAAAGTGAATTAGTATGCTAGTATCGAACCATCTGTAGAATAAATCATTAATTTTGGGCAATGAGAAATTATAATATGGAATTTTCACATAAAACAGAAAGATTCAGTCTACAATACTGACACAAAAAGTACATAATTTAAACACAGTTATCCTTCTGACTTCAAGATACAGGATGCCTGCAGAGCAGGAGGGGATGTTGTGCCAATGTCTGGCATATGGCAGGAGGGTCACCTCACCAGCTTCAACTCCCCACAAAGGAACTCCTGCACCATAGTGCTTTACTTGCAACTAACACTCTTGTTTTGCAAGCTTCAAATAGAGCTCAATATCTCCCAGTCTGCCACTGTCCATTTTACTGGGACTGGCTGTAGACACAAGTGGTTCCCATCTCCCTTACATTTTCTGCTAGTAGCTAGGGCTTCTTACCTTGGTACAAGCTATGAAAGACAGATCTTAATACCGCCAGTACACCTGCCACTGATCGCTGGTACTAAAGAATGGCAACAAGGTTGGACTCCACACTTTTAATCCCACTTGTTTGAACTCAGGAATAGTTTTCTATCCTCTCTATTCTATTGCTGTTGTATCCTCAATAGTTTAAATTGAGGATTGGTGATGTCAGTGAGTGTCTCTTTAGTCTGAATGACACAATTAGTAAGGCAGAGTACGGAAGAAAGAATCTGACTAGCACCATTTTTTCCCTCCAATTTAGAAAAGGAACTGCATAAAAAAATATTTGTATTAAAAATCAGGTACTGGGCAAAGGTAATCTTCTTCATCTAAAATATAGTGAGGCCTATTGATTTCAGGAGTCCATGCAGAGAAAGGCCTGCACTTCTCTGGAGAATATCCTGCATAAATATATTGATATACTCTGAAATTTTAGGGATGCGCTCATTAGTGGTTTTGTGCATATGACTGGCTAATTAAAAGTAAGTGAAGTTGCCCAGTGGCACAGACATACAATTCAACTGGTGGCTTGACTAAATCTGCTTTTCTTTGACAGCTTCATTTAGAGCACTGCACAAATACATAAGAAAAATCTTTCCTGATATTTAATGATTCATAGAAAACAGAATGTAAAATTGAATTACAGTGGAGCTACTGTCTGGAATTAAATGTTTTATTTCATCAAAAAAAAGCAAAGCTTGTGAGAACAGTCATTTCCCCTCTCATATGCAAGCTCTGCTCATCCTTCAGTTCACACACTGCAGCAGAGGCTCTAGGATGCCACAAAAATGCCTGCTTTATCTTCCCACTAACCTTGTGAGGCAGGAAAGTGCAAGCCCCACCTTAAACAAAGTCAAGGAGGTGTAGGGGGAGAGGTCTGAGATGCATTAAATAATTCTCCTGGAGTCATGCCCAGACTCCAGGCATGGTGGAGCAGCCTCCCTGCACCCAAGCACCAGACAAACACACACAGTGCACAGAGATCAGCCACTGCGCTCCAGTGTGACTACACATCAGAATCCCCTTCCATCCTACAGTATAGACTGCTCTTCCTAGTATGTATGGCAAGACTTGCTCAATTAAGCACTATCAGTAAAAGCCAGAATGTGACTTTTGACAATCTATATAACGGATTAATTTACCACTTTAAAGCTGTAGTGAAATGTACATTAGAGAGCAAACTGAAGACTCCTGGGTTTTTCCAACATAGAAGCCAAAGACCTAATCTTTCCCCATCTGCAAGTTTCATGTTGCTACAATAATGAAGGGATAGGAGAATTTATTAAGGTGAAAATCCACCCAGATGCTTAGGTGTGAAGTTTTGCACAAGCCTAGGAAGCAGCACATTGACCCCATGGCCCATGGTCTGCCTGCAGTGAGACACTAAGTGGGAAGCGTGGGCACCTCGGGCAGCTCCAGCCCGTGCTGAGGGCTTATAAGACGGTGAACTCAAGCTTCCCTTCCCAGCCTTCAAACTTTGAGACTTTTAATAAAAAAAGCCAACAACCAAACAACTTTAACCTTTTCAAAAGTAATTTTGCTTCAGTTGAACTAAGTCTTTTCCTGCGCAGTGCATAGAGCCATACATGAAGTGCAATGTACAGCATCTACAGCAGGAAGGCTGTATGAACGGGGGCTCCTGACAACAGATGGAAGCTCCAGAGGAGCTGGCTGTGTTTCACCCGCAGTGGCAGAGGGAAGCATGCTGAAAGCACACAGGGGGTCTCTTAGCCCTGCAGTTTATTCAAGTATTTCACATCATTACACTGGTATATCAATTTTCTATTAAATCTTTAGTCATGCTGCCCAAATATCTTCTGGTATTAAGAAATCTCATAGATGTTAATCATCTTTGAAAGCACCCATTTAGCAATAGAAATACCAGTATTTTCATTCTCATGTCTACTTCATGGCACTCCAGCACTAAAATTCTGTATTTTTCACAGAGTGGATTCATATATGGAATTGAAGCTAGACTCAAAAATCTGCATTTAAGGAGATACAAAAGGTATCTCTGATACAAGCACTAGCAAGAATGAGAAGAAAATTCAGAAAAAATAACTGTGGCCTAAATCACCCTGGAAAGTATAAGTTAGCAAACAATAGCCAGGAACAAACGCAACACACAACAACTAGAGTTCTATGCCAGACAGCATTTGAAAGAGAAAAATGAAGGGATTAATTTTAAAATTCCACAGAACCACATGACAATTTCACTTGCAATTAGCACCACCTTCAATTCAAAGCCCATTAGCAAAATGGATGCTTTGAAAGTGAGAATAAATTTCCCTTAAAGATGCATATGCCCAGAGCACAACTTGAGAAGTTTTCTTTATTGTGAACCCTGAGATGGATATCCCTAAACACAAAGACCTACTTGGTAAGAATAAAACTATGCCAAAGTACAAGAAAACAATAGACATAATCTCCAGTGTATGATAAACTGCAAGCCACTGAGCTCGATAAGCACTGTGGAAAAGACCTTCTGGCGTTAAGAAATCTCGAAGATGTTTGTCATCACTAACAGCTGACTGTCATCACATTTACAAACAGTAAAACAAGAGCTGCACAGGCAACAGAATGGTCCTTTCCCCCAGCTGAAAACAGTAGCTAATCTTTGGTGGAAACCTTACAACTTGTGGAAATGCCAGAGGACTGCAGGTGGTCTTGGAAAGCTGGAAAACCAGTTATGTAGGCTGAGAAGAGTGCCCTTTCTCGATTTCTATTCATCTTTGTTGCTGAGCAAAAACAAAAGACTGCAGATAGATCCTACAGGATTAGGATACACAGTTTCAAGAGTCGTTTTTTCAATGCAAACCTTCACCTTTCCATTTTCTTCAATGGACAAAGATACCCATCTCCTCTTTTTTATCAATTTCTTACAAGTTCCTTTACTGTTACTCTTCTGCTACTTCAAATCCTCATATACAAGGGCAGGCAATTAATTACCTTTTGCCGCACTGGAAGGATCAGGGTTACAAAGATTTTTGAAGGAAGCATTTTAGTTTTCACTGGCAGTTGAAGAAGTTACATTTTAAGAATCAAGATCAAGATAAAAGTCTTTATGCCTACAGTTTTAATGGAGGATTGAACAATCATAGGACTAGTGCATGCACTTCATGTGCCCTACTATAAAAATGGATGAAGCAGAATTAGAAAAGACCAACAGATAAAAATCTCTCTGCAGGAAGAGACACTGAGTGAAATAGGGCTCTCCAGCTTGGAGAATAAATAACAGGGAGGAGGAGAGGATGTCAGAGAAATCTGTAAAATCATGAATGGTGGGAAGAAGGCAAGGATGGAAAGGAAATCATCATTCACTGTTATTTACTGCTTCCTAAAACAGAAAAGCAAGAGGCATCTAATGAAATTATTGGAGAGCAATTTTATAACAAAAGGAAATACTTTTTCATATAATATATAATTGGATTATGGAGTTCATGGTCACAGGATGTTGTGGATGCTAGAAAGACAAATGAAAAAAAATGATTAAATAAATTCATGTTAGAAAAGTCTACCAAGGGCAATTAAAGAAGATAACTTGAATGAAATACCAAGTCTGAAAGTTCTAAAGCTATCAGTTAATAAAAGTGAAAAAGATATAATAGGGGGAGGACCACTTTATGCTAGCCCTGTTTTTGTTTTTAGCGAAGCTACAAGTTCCTGCTACTGACCCTTGTTGGAGAAGCAACCCATAAAGAACTACATGAGCCTAAGGTCTGCTATATAGGGCCATTTGATTATGTACAACATGGAACTGTAACCACTGTAACTCTTGTAAAAGATCTGCCTTCCATTTACTATATTAGTTTACATTGGAAATAGTAGAACTAACAACAGCATTGAAAGACTTTGATAGAAGTTACCACAGCAGTTACACTGGATCAGATTAAAAAGCTTCATCTGATGTGAGAACTCTCCAAGCTTCTTCTAAGGGATTTATACATAAATATAGATATATATTCCTAGACGGAAATACACAATAAATTTGTTCTCAGGAATACAAAGGTACACACTTTCCTACCCTGAGATACACAATAGTCTCATATGACAATAGAAATGCAGGAGTTATGGGACTGAATATTATTATCTTTTCATACTTGTCCCCTTTCAATTTATATTAAAATGTGTCCAAAAGGAACATTTTACTACTGTTATGCCGGATTATGCATAATTTTGAAAATATAAATTTATAGACAAATACAACAGTTGATCCTAAATATCTGTATGAATAAGGAAAGGGGAATATAACTGAACTACTGAGGAGTAGTTAACTAACAGCAGATCTGTCTGGTGATAAGTGCAGAGAAAACTGCTGTGGAGAGGTAATTAGCACTGCTTGCACTACATGCTCTTACACATGACAATTACTAAAGTTCAAAAAAGCTCTTATGTCACTGTTTAGTCTCGCTATCCTGATATTATTTGCATTCCAGAAAAATTCGGAAGTAGGAGAGGTGACAGCAACATACTGTAAGCAAGATGCTAGCCAGAAATTCAGTTTATGCGCTGATAAATTCTCAATGAATCCTGCCACTTGAAAACAGAATTAGCCCAGATAAAACTGTGGCCAGGAAAACACAAAATCTTGACATAGCATCTGTAAAACGATAAACCAAAAGTCAAAATAACCTGATCTGGTGGCTTTTACACTGACTCTTTTGCAGTAATGTTACCAGAAGGAGAAAACAGTTCTCTCTCTCTTTTAAACTTTGACCACCACCTTACCCCTCAGTAAGTCATAAAACCACATCCCACCAAAAGACTTTTAATGTTTTACCAAAGGAGGCAGTTGATTTGTTCCTTACTACAGAATTCCAGCTGCAAGGTTCATTACTTTAAAAAAAGTTTACTTTTAAAACACTGAAGAAATGAAATACTACTTTTGTGACCTCACACTTATTTTCAGCATTTTTGACGGAAATTTTTAGGATTTTGTGCCTTGTGATATCTGGAATTTTTTAACTCCCTAACTCCTGGAATCAATGGGAAAATTGCAGCTTGTCCACTTAAAAAAAAATTCAACAACTATTCAAAAACCTCTCATTACAACCCACAGAATCTCCCACATTTCCCTCTCAAAAAAAGGTAAAAGCTGAAAAAAAATTAAAATGAAAACTTAACCTTAAAAAGATAAACAATGACCCGAAATTTTTTCTTGTTTTCAAATACACATTGTTTTTAAACTCCCATTTGCGGACAAGGTGTATTGGCTCCAAGAAGAACTTATGTTAGTTTTTCTTTTGTTTTTAATTGGTTTACTGGCATATATTGAAGAAGTTATTCATCTCTACTTTAGCCTTTATGAATGCATCATATCTATAAGTATTCCTGTGCAATGAAAATGAGGATGTAAAATTAAATGTATTACTGATAAAGGAGCAACATGTGAAAACTCCCTCCTCTCCCTTCTACTTCCAGGGCTTGATCTGTCCATTTGCCCTGTCTGCAGATGGGGTGGTTTGCAGAAGAAAATAAGAGGTCTACTATGCAAATACTAGATGTATTCCTCCACCCACAATAAAGCTTCTGTTGTACCCTTAAATACCTAAAATACAACCAGTAATTACTATTACGGTATTTTTCAAGTGTGGTCTGCAGGGAGTGCAACTTTTAAATCAGTAT
Source organism: Donacobius atricapilla (assembly GCA_013397315.1). NCBI lineage: Eukaryota > Metazoa > Chordata > Aves > Passeriformes > Mimidae > Donacobius > Donacobius atricapilla. The sequence continues at coordinate 466,589 of WBMY01015330.1, read as the reverse complement.
CTTATGCCTGTGGGTTTTTTTTTGTTTTGTTTTGTTTTGTTTTTTTTTTTAATACTGTCTGACAGTTATTGCACTGACATTAACAAAATTTGGAAGTAGTGAACCTCTAACATTGGTTGAACACCTAGATAACACCTTCACTTACTTCTGGTGGAGAGAAAATCCACCCTTCTGCATAATTCCTGGAAAACTACAACTAAATAGAGTTACCACCCAATTGCTTTTATTTTGGATCAGCTGAAGCTTGTCCCAGATTAACAACACTCTCCCTCAAGCAAGAGACACCTATCCACCAAAAAAAAGGTGATTTTGGCCAAGAAGTGTTGAGTACATTGGACCATGCTCCACTATTTTCTGGACCAGCTTCTTGAAACTTGAAGTGGATGTGGACAGAAGCCACTGGGAGGAACACGGAATGGGGAAACTTCCACTATCACCCTATTCCTAAGGCAGCTTCTTTTAAGATGCTACATTTTCCCTGTGAAGTCATTGTAAGATTAGAAAATCTTAGGTAATAGGAGCTCAGTGTATTCAAAGTACAGAAATCTGGAGTGTAGTTCTGAAAGAGAGAATTTGCCTGTGACATGAAATCGAGAGAACTACAGAAAATATATCTTCTGTTAATGATCATACATTAATTTTGATGTTGTATAAAAGTCTTATTTCCTATACTTACCCTGAATACACACGGGCAATATAATTTTACAAAGCCTAACACACCCATTTTAGTGGGGAAAAAACCAATCCTCTAAGAAAAATGAAATAAACTTCCTCTTCCACGCCAGTGGAAGCTTAGCCATGAAATCTCTGTTGTTCTAACGTCATCTTTTTACTTTTCAGATATCTTTGTTTAAAAAGGCATTAGTTTAGTTTCAGGACAATTAACCACAGGAAATTAATGTAGCAAAGAGACTACAAAGTTCCTTAGTTGATCCACTGACAGCCTCCATGGGCAAAAAAGCGAGACTCATTACTTTTAGTTAAGCATAAAAAGAAAAATAAGGTAATTTGAGTTTAACACCAAATGTTATCTTGAAATTCTGCTACAGCTAGAGTGTGACAAATAATACTAGCTTACCCACAAAGGAAAAAAGTTAACTAAATTTCAAATAATTTTACAAAAGCCAAACCAAACAGTTTCTTATTATTAGTTTGTTTCTGTAAGGAGCAAATATGGTTGTGCTATTTAATTAGAGTTCCCTTGTAATGAAGAGAAAAAGTTGTGTAAAGGTTTTGTGTGAGTCAGCTTTCCAGTAAAACATCCTTTTTCTACCTCAACAAATTGATTTATTTAGAGCTGGCAAGATGGACAAAACAAAATATCCAAGATATTAGTCAACATTCTTTGACAGGTCTCAATCCAATACTGGGTATAAACTGCCTCATCTTTCTAATCCCCAAACCCACACTCAGCATTGCAAAAGTTCTTTTAGTTTGAACCTTAGGGAATGACTAGGGTACCACTATTACACAGTTTAGAGATATTTTTTCTTCCCTTTGACTACAAGAAAAATACAGGGGAAGAATTTGTCATATGTAAAGGAGAAATCAGAAGTCTGGTTTTTAATGTATATTAAATCTATGTAAAGATCTTCAAGCACTGTGGATCACAAGTATAAAACATCACTTGTCAATTCAGTACTGAAATAATGAGCATTCAGGAAGATACTGCTGCAACCTAACCTGTCAGATATCACCTGATCTTCCACTGAGCAGGATTTTTATTAACAGATAAAATAATTGCATTCAGTATCCAGGCCTAAGTGACACTGTCAACCTATGAAAAAGCAAAATAGAAGTGTTACTTACAGTTACTAGATGCTCCTGTATAGTTCAACATGTACTGATCTGCTACCAGCATCCTTTAAGTTTGCTACATACGTGTCCCAACAGCTTCATATTCTCCTTCTGTGTAGCATTTCCAATTCAAATATGAGAAAATTCACTGCTGTGTTTAAACAGACACTTACTTAATTAGTTGAATGAGGAATGGCACTTTGGATGGGAGGGAAGAGAAGCCATCCCCGTTCAACTCCCAGTAAACGTAACAGAGGAAACACCACATGTTGACCGTATAAATGACTGCATTTTCTAATAAGCCAAGAAAAAATAAGAGAGATGGCTATACATGGATTTCAGCAGTGTGTGCATCCTCCTCTGTATTCATTCCAGCTTGCAAAACATCGATGTGTTTTCTGACTGACTCTGCTTTCAAGCTTTTGAAACCGTACTTTCATCCCACGAGCTTTTAGATTACAATCAAATTAAGATTTAATCAGTTCAACTTTGAACCAGAACAGTCCCTCATCCTGCAGATCAGCCCCTGGAAATATATTTATTTGGATTTTTTTCTCTTCAGCTGCCTGTATAAACATGAAAATTTAAGAAAAAAATGTAAAGCAGAGATCCAGTCTTTGAAGACAAGATTCTTCTTAAGGCTGTAAACCTCTGACTTCCCGAAGGTGCATTGCAGGAATGGTAGAAATTGATTTAATGAAAGGCTTCTATTAGTGAGAGCACTGTTCTATTAGTGAGAGAGCTGTTCTCATTGCAAAGTCCCTCCCCTTGCTATAATCAATAATTTAAGCAAAGCCAAGAATCATGTCAGCCAAAATGACCAGGATAACTTGACTCTCTCTTTCTTACAGAGTACAAGTAAAATTAAATTAAGGTCTGAATGGGAATGTATTCTAATATAAAAATTAATTTGGCCAATCTGAGTTGTGCTTGTTGGCTTTCATGCTGAGTAGGGGAGGAGGGATGAGGTCCTTTGTTCCTTACTAAAAATTTCACAGGTTCAGAGAAGTATCCAAAATCCACTTCCAGGAAGTAAAAGCCATAACCTTTGATTTAGAGTATTTTATCAGTTATGTGCGAAGAAAAAGGTGCTCTACAAAGTTAAAGCTCTGACTTGTGGATTATGACAATGCTACTCCTCTCAGTGCCCTGTAATGATGTCTGAGTGAGTAACTGATGCAGTGCTTAAAATTTAAATTGAGCTCTACAGAATCTCAATTCAAAAGCAATTAAAAAACAGGAAAAATGAACTTAGTTAAATTGTGTTATTGTTTAGGATGAAATAGTTTATTAAGAAACAGATTAATGAAGAGTTTTGAGAATGACTGTCAAGAAAAAGCCTTGAAGTAGTCTTACTATGTAATAAATCAGTCCAGTGTATCAAATTATGTCATATAAAATAATCAACATAATGAATAGTTAAAAAACAATCCCTGTAACACACCACCATATAAAAATGGATTAAAATGCCCCAGAGACACTATAAGCAGGAAGCAAAAATATACGCATTATATTTGGAGTTGTCCTTTCCCTCTCTCCCCAGTGATTTCTCATCACCAGGGTACCATGGACAAATCTATTGTGCAAGCGAAAAGACACACACTGCTGGGCTTTACAAAACCAGATCCAGACACTACAAGGAACCCACATAACGTCATTATCTTGAGCTCAGTGGCACCCAGATATTGGACATTTACTGCCTAATCCTGAGTACCCAGGGGCTCTCAGAATGAAGCAACCATGTTGTAACAGCAAATATATGAGCTTTCATGAGATTGCTTAAAAAAGGCTTCATGTCCCTTAAGGCAGGGACCAGACATCCACTCTCAAGTGAGGACCGAGTTCAGAGCAAGGTCTCTGCAGCATGCCAAGTCATATCACACAACACCTCTTCTGGCCTATGGAGATGTTCAGCGCTGCTCTGAATCTACCCATCTTCTCCTGATGCAACAGCAACAAACCCAAGGCTGCCTGCAGCACCATCTATTCCACGTCCTGGTGCTACATGCTGTAGGTTGCTTTATATCCAGAACTTTGTGTATATCCAGGTATTTCTGTATGTTCAATACCATAACTTGGAATAGAACCACTGTGACTCACAACCCCACTTCAGCCAATCCCATGTTATTAATTAAAGCTGAATTCAACCTCAATCAGCTAGCACTTGACTTATATGAGAATTCAGCACACGAGGAGCCGCTGCACTGAGAGACTGGGGTTTAAAGGAGCCACTAATTTGGGAAGATTAAAAGAAATACTTCCAGGTGCAAACATAACAGGGCAGGAACTTGAGGAGGATTTAAGTCTGTGTCCCTCACTGTACAGACATCTCCTTCCACAGGGGCCTGAACTAAAATCTGACTTTCTCTTAGCAGTACTTCAGTATTAGATAACTCAGAGATCCCCATTTTTGTCTTAAGTTTTCAGAATTTCTGTGAAATAACATCCCAGCACAAGCAAAATCCCCAATACTCACTTCTGCTGTCAAACAGTCCATCTGATTTACTGTCATCACCTTTGTGCTAGTCTTGCCTTGGCTAACCTACTGCCTACAAACATCCCTGCTTGCTTCCAGCTCTTCCTCAGTTGGCGCTAAGTCCTTATTTATCTCCACAGCTGCACACAATTTACTCTCCTTTTACTTCCTCCTCCAGGTCACGTTCCCATCTTCCAGCCCATCCTCCCCACTTCACAACACACTTGTTCCCCCATCAGCTTTCTCTTCTGAGAGCAGCAGGGAGACCAGCTGACCACTGCTGGGCTGACACTGGGCTCACAGCAGGTGCTCACAGGAACAACTGCAGTGGCCCAGGCTCTGCATTTCCACACAGCAGAGTGCAAAGGCAGGAATATCTTCTGAGCAGGAAATGCCCCAAACTATGCTGGCCATCTCCAGCTTGTACCCCTGGTGAATCGCTGCTGCCCCAGGAACGGCAAGGTCCTGCAAGAGCTCAAGGACCACTGCAAAGACTAGAGATTCATTCTGCTGAGCGGTGATACCATTCCTCTACCACACCTCCTGCAGCTGATACACAGGAGCCTAGAAGGTAACAAACAAGCTGCAACCCAAACAGACTGCCAAGAACTTCAGAGCACACAGACCCCACCTAGAAGAATATAACCTTGTTCTCAGTTTGCCTTAACAAACAGAGGCCTGCAATAAAGCGTCCTCTCAAAGGTAATACTGTTTCTTCGTTCCCTTCCCCAGAGATATCTATAACCATTTCAAAGCATCAATCAGGAGGACTGAGGTTTGGCCTGACTTCTATGCAGCATTCAGAAGTGCTGAGGCAGAGGTTTACTGGATCGATTTTGGCCGTAATTTTTTATTACTTGAACAGCNTTTTTAGGGAGAGGTGGTTAGTCTGGTATCAGCTCATTGTGGCTTTTCTTCTGTGAAAAAAAACAGCTTCCTGCATTATCATCCCTCTGATATCAGGATCCTGACTTTTCCCCATTACCTTCTCTGTTTTCTCTTCTGCGATTTGTTTTTCCTTCCTTTTTGCTTGCTCTGACAGTCCTAGGCATAGAAGAGCTTTTCCAGCAAGATGCATTCAACCTCAGAGAGGACATGCAGCACCTAGAACTACACACCTCTATCCCTAAACTTCAGAAGCTTGGAAAGTTTCCAAAAACAGTTTGTCAAGTAAACTAGCTGATATGATCAAGTTATTTACCACTTCTGAAACTTGAGTCTGCCCTATAGATGCTCAGAAGAGTTTTCCACTTTGCTACAGCACACAAAAAGCATGTCCTAATATCTCTTAACATTACCCATTCATGTAAAGTGCCTTGTGGAATTAAGGGAAACATTGTGCAGTTCTCTGGGCATCTTGTGAACTACTCAGGCAGTAGTATGATGCTGGCATTTCCACTCTATGTTGTCTTGGCACCACCCCTACTCCCCACTGCCACCTTTTACTTTCCCATGCAGGTAATCTACATGTTCGAGGCGCAGGCCCTGGATAAATTTATCCCACAACTACACATTTTACTCAATAGAAAAATATTCATTTTTAATATGCTCAAAATCATAATAGTGCACTTTATACAAAGCAGCACTATGACATTTTCTGGATTAGGAATAACATGCTTTGCTAAGGTAGCATGGGAAGTGTCCCTGAAAAGACAAACACCAAACAAAAAATGAGATATCGAGGGCAAAACAACCCAGTTTGTTAGACTCCCATCAAGTGGCCCGAAGTTCAGCTGGAGCAAGGCCAAAATCAATGAAGCTGTGTCAGTTAGGAGTGGGCCACATTTGACATTACTTGTAGCCAAAGGACTGAGCTAGCCACAGCAATGATTTAGTAGTCAGAGCACAGCCACCGCAAGGCAACTGTCCTCAAACTCAACCTCCCCCAGCCCCAGGGCACCCAGGGAGAGATGTCACATTGGGAGAGATGTATGACAAACCATCCCAGACCCTTCGGGAACAACATAGCAGTTGAACCAAGCTCACTCTAGGGAGGAAATTGAATGACTCTAATGAACTGAAAATTGTGATATTTTTGGCAAACAGTTAAGTATGAAACTTTAACTGTGACCATACAACACATCCTGGAAAACCTCTTTTGTAGTCCCAAATTTTGGTAATCGCAAATCGAGTTTGGAATCGTTGCTATATGAAGCATCTATTCTCCCATTCCTGAATTTAAGCAGGTTAATTCACTTTTACATACCCATTTTTGTTATCTATCTCAATTCAAAAGGTGCTGATTATTACTCTTAATTGTGGAATCTGGGTGCTGATTGCCACTCTTAATTGTGGAATCCTTAGATTTCAAGTCAGAGCACTCAAGTACCCAACATAGGGATTTAGGTAGCTCCACTGAGAATCACAGAATAAACCCAATCTGACTGCCTAAACACAGCAACCAGTCTCCCTGTGCAACTGATAGTGGCAATGTGTACTTGAAAGAATGATCTTTCAAGTTTAATTTACTATCAAGTTCAATTTATTTTATAGCCTTCTACCAGTAGACTGTGAACATTGTGTAACCACGGCTGCCCTTGAAGTTTTATTTCTTTTTAACTGACCCTAAAATCTTCTTCTAGGGATGGCTAAATAAGAGATAAACATGCAGTTAGTAACTTCACCTGCAGAATGTTACCTACGCAAATGCTGGAGATATACAGCAATAGTCACCTTTCTTATTTCATAAGCAGTCAGCAGATGGTCAAGCCTGAGACTATAAAACATGCACTATTCTTACAACATAGTTATCAGTAACATGCAGGATTAAAAAAAAATATAACAGCCCAATATTAATAGCTGCCAGCCTTTAAGATGCACAGCAGGTGTGAACCAAAAATCTAAAAAATTACATGTTTACTTAGAACCCTACAACTGTATAGGTGGTTCTCTCTCTAGTTTTATAGGACTGGTATTAATCCACAATGTAATTGAATGCATTTTTAGTACATAAATCTTTTTCCCCCCACTTGGGAACACAGAAGACATGTTCTGAGCAAGTAACAGACTGATTGTCTGTATCAGATAGGTACTGCAAAGGAAGAATCATGCTTTTAGAGGACATCTATTTTAATTTGGTCAAAGATGCCAGTTAAAATCAGAGGCAGAATTGACCACTCCTATAAGTCTTTCTGACCAGTTCATGATTTACTGTAGTTTTTATTGTATTAAGAGGGCTATTCTCCCCAGACACGCTGTTATTTGAGAACACTGGGCTCTCTTTACAATAGCAGCGCTCCTGATTCCCAAGGGCCAGTCTCGCAGCTGCCATTTCTGCATGGGATTGAACTTGTTTATTTGTAACCAGCTATTCAACTGCCCTCTGGTATCTGCCCAGAGACCAGCAGCAGACAGGCATTTGGAACACTGCAGTTGCACACAGCAGCAGCACTCCTGAAAAAGGGGACACTTGTGTTTTAACAGCCCTTTTATTGTAGCTAGGGAGAAATGGGGCATCATCATGTGACCCAAATGCTGAGAGACTGGGGAGCCAGAGGCGGATTCTGCCCCAGCACATCCTCCCACAACCCTGAAGAGAGCAATAAGGGCAGCTGGCATAGAGCAAGAAACATCTGCGGCTCTCTCCCACCATGTGTCCTACATCTCAGGGACTTTCCTAACTATGGGGCTATTCCTGGCTCTAGAGGGAGGGGGGTTTATTTAAATAAAAACAGAAAGCAAAAGCCAATTCTACTTTTCTTGTTGGTTTGGAAGCAAAGACAATTATTTTTATTTCCTGAAAATTCCCATTTCTAATCCATCAGAGATTATTACACAGAGCACTGCACTTTACTATGGCAGAGTAACTTTCAAGATAAAGAAATGTGCTTGCCTTCTAGAGAGCTTGGCAAAAAAAAATAAACAAAAAAAAGCATGTCATAAACAGAAAACATCACCCTCATTCTCTCCTATGTTTGAGCTCTGGGGCATGTGCTTTGCTGCTGGTTGCACCACATAGATTCATACAGTGAATACATACAAATTCATCCAGGTGAAACTGATGAATACACAGAAAGGGAGAGAAGGAATAGGCAGATGGTGTAATAACACAAGATGTGTTTCCTTTGAAAGCTAGACTAAGGAAAGTTTCTTGAGAGAGAAGGAGGGAGCATTCCCCATTATGTGAACCCATTTCGGGTCATTTGCAGTATTAAACCACATGGAGCTGGTGTCTGGTTATTCAAAAGACTCTCCAAATGACAGAGGATTCAGCTGGATAGATAGAGTAGGTCCCAGGGGAGATTCAGTGCCTGAAGCCAACGGAGGCAGGTTTCCTTGTTTGGAGGACTGCCTGCAGTGCTGGGTGTCAATCAGCTCTGGTGGCAACTCGCTGCCTGTCTCTAGGAAGGCTGCCTGAAAACCCATTAGAGCTTGGCATGTGCTAAGATCTCAATGACATCCCATTGCTTTGCTGACTATAAGGTTTTTTCAGCTTCTAAAATCACCGCAGACTCTTCTTTTGAAGTACTGAATCTCAGAAATAAGGTTAGATAGCTGAAAGCGCTAATAAAATTATCTGAAAGTTAAGGTCAATTTAGTTCTTGTCAAGATGCACATACAGCTAATTTCCCTGGAGAAGAAAGACGAGTTTCCTCAAAACACATTTCTTATACTGTACTGTGTTTGTGGTGTTCAGTGCCCATTATTAATGGATTCTATCATATCTGTTTATCAACATTAACATTTGTTTAAATAAGTCAGTTGCTTTGTATTTTTAAATTGAGTTGTATTTATTTTTGACCTGTTCACTTAGAGAGAAGGTCAAGGCTCTTGAAAACACCTTTTTATTGGACCACACGTACAAGTATCCTGCCCTAAGGAGACTTCAGGAGGATTTTATGCATTTTATTATGCATTCCAACCGCAATCAATTAAGAATAATTTTTTCGGGGTTTTCAAATTACACAACTCCAAAAAAAAAACATATGAAAACAAAACAACAAAAATACCTCACAAAACAACATTCAGATTTCTGGGATTTGAATAATGAAATATTGTAAAGAGTGGGAAGAGAAAGACAAAACCATTCAGGAGCCCTGAAAGAAGCATATTGTTATTTTCAACACTGTCTTCTCAGGAAAACCGTATTTCTATAATACTTCTGCATAAACTGAAGTGCTAAATACAATCTCTGGACTGAACCTTATTAATTCCCCAGGTATCTGCTGGACTACATGTTTTATGGATTAACTGTTCTCAATATTGGGGGATTTTTTTCACTTCCCAGAAGTTATATGATTAAAACCCTATTGCATTTTTTTTTCCCCTAGATAAATTTCTTTCTTTCTTTGGGCCCTAACATCTATCATTGGAGCATAAATGCAAGGGTTGGAGAGCACTGAGCTGTGAAGACCCCACACGATGCTCTCCTCCTACCCCAGATGCCGTGTAAGTGAAGAGCCCTGTCCATGCCCAAAATCACAGACCTCCAGAATGGACACCACCAGGGCTCACTGCACAACTCCTCAGCTGGGAGGGCTTCTCTTTACCCATGTTGGCACACAGGGAGAGGGCATCATCAAATGACCAGGAGGTAGTGGGCACACTTACAAAATTGTGCATTACAAAAGTAAAAATCTTCACTGAACCTAAAAATCATCGTTCAGAAAAGCATTTTTGTTGTGTGTAGGTAGCTATCAGTAGTTCAGCATCTCCTGACAATCATGTTCTTCTCACAACATGCATCCACTGGTTATTGAAGAGCAATCATTTATAAACTAGCAAGAGGTGCAGTTAGCATGAATCTAGGATCCTGTATAGGGCATCTGCTGGTGCCTTTCTTAAAGCTGCTACAATCGACCAGGAAGCTTCCAAGAATTCCCTAGCAGCCAAAAAACTGTCTGCAAGGCCAGGGCTTGTATTTTGATACAATCCACTTCCCCACTGAAACTGCTAAACAGCTCTCTCCTTCCTGGCACCAGCTGAGAAAAGCTAAGCAATCCCTTTTGGAAACAGTGGCTGTGAGGAGCCTTTGCTTGTGTACCTGTTTCATCAGGCGAGCTCGGTGAGGCGCTGTCCTGGGACAGGGTGGTCCAGCTGGAGTCCTCATCACTTGGGGCCAGGTTTTGAATCCTGTGGAGGGCACAGTCTGTTTTGGCCCCAGTTTTTGGGTGATCTTTCTTTGTCTCAGGGCTTGATGACACTGTAGCAACCTGGCCATCCTCTGGGCTTGGCATCTTGTTCTGTTTCCGCGGCAGGACTTCCCCATTGACAATAACAGTAGAAGCCTGGCTGTTGCTTTGTGCAGACTTATCTTCCATTGCAACAAACCCCTGCTCTAGATCTCGAGCTGATGTCTCTAGATTGGCATAGTAATTCAGGAAGCTCTTGGTCCTCCTTGGCTGCGAGGGTAATATTTCACAGCCAGAGGAATCCTGCGGGATCGGCTCATTGCTTTCAAACTTCTCAGAAGTTACATTTACGCCTGCAGTGGTACCAAGGTTTTTGTTGGGATCCTGCTGTCCTTGCTCGGCAGCTTTCCTGAGCTGGTTTTCTCCATTCTTCACCAGCTTTATGTTGGCAGAGCTGTTCCCCAGAAGGGGCTGAGCTGCTGGATCAGCAAGACCCATGGCTGTCTGAATGTTAGTCAGTGCATACTTCTTCCTGCATTTCGGAGGAGTGCTGTTCTTGGTCTCGGTGTGCCTGATTTCTGCATTCAGGAGCTCGTTGTGAGAGGAGCGCAGGTTCAGGGTGTTGGGAGGGGTGGCGGGGCTGTTGCGGTTCACAACGTCCGTCGTGCTGCCACTTGCCATAAACACTGCCAGCGCGTCCACACCGGAATCGACTGAAAAGCAAAAGAAACTCTCGTGAAACACGTTCATTACATACACTCTTTTGCTGGGGCTTCTGGTAAAGGCATGTAACACTTTAGGTAATTGTTTTACAGGAGGAAAATTACCACAACCTAAGGGGGTAAGAGAAGAGACAAAAGCTTATCTTATTAAATAAGGAAGAACAGAGGCAGAAAAACACAGAGATCATCAGGATAATGAAGATGAAAAAAAGCAACAAGCTTGACCCTATACAAGACAATTTTAGGGCAGATTTTTAATTTCTGATTCTGTTGCAGGCAGGCTCTAGGACAGCAGGGGTACCCTTTGCAAATGCCTGGGATTCTCACTATCTTACCACAACTGTTTCGGTATTTCACCTCTGTCTTGGATGAGGAGGAAAATTAGTCCTCATGTGCTCATCAATAGGAAGCAGAAATTTGAAATATTTCTAAGCAGACTGCAGACGGATGCTGCTTCTTTTTCATCTTTGGGTAATGCTGTTACTGCTAAGCCTGACTGGCTGGTCAGTTGTTGACTCCTAACACCGGCATTTTCTCTATTTGTCTTTCTTTCTTTCCCCTCCCTCCTCTGCCACGTTCCTTCTAATTTTTTTTTTAGAGAAGGGAAGCAGAGGGTCAGGGAATACAAGCAGAAGATTATTTCACGAAGGTGTATTTGATTTCCAGGGGCAGGGAATAAAATCCCTAGACAAAATACCCTGCTGGAATTCAATCAACTTTGAAAAAAGGGTTGGCTCCAGAGATGGTTTACTATTTCTATAGCTCACTTAAGCTTAAGTTCAAACTAAAGGATAAAACACACATCCTAGGGCAGAGAACACATGCTACACGGTTAAATAATACAACTCTTTTGTCTGCTTGTAAACAGTTTCTGATTTTTCTTAGCCAAGGGTACAGCTCATATTTTGAAAAAAGTTTATTAAGGGGACAGATTTTTCAGACTATTAAAATTATGAAAATATAGATCTTTCAAAAATTCATTAAAAAAATTGTAATTTGTTACTGTACTATTTATGTCTTCCACTAATCTGTTCAAGTACTTCATGAACACCTCAATTTACCATAGTAGTCACTGTTGTTTGATGTTTGGCAACTAATTAGAGGCCAATTAATAAATCACTCCACAATAAATATGCCACAACATGAAGCACCCTTTCTGTTGTTCCTAATTCTCAGTTATCATTGACTACTTATATTGCACATAAAAAGGTATCTGGGGCTTATCCAGGAACCAAAAGCTGTAATTTTAGCTAGCCAATGACAGATCATTCCAGCTGAGCTGTGCTGCATCTTTGTATATTTGACATACGACAGAACTGACTGCTGTGCAGATTTACAAGAGATTAAATATATGGATTTTTAAAGAATATATAATACATAAACAGAGTGAAAAGGAGCACTTCACATTGTTACCTAAACGGAGGCACAGTTTCTAGAGTTCCCTCGTCTTTGATGTGCTCTCAAAGCTGCTCACTTGCAAACATCACTCTGGTTCATTTAAAACCAAGCAGATCAAGTAATAATACCCTTTGTTCCCTAAATCACCCACCCAGCTGCTGAAGAACAATTTCTAAAACTTGTTAAAAACAGAATTTAAACTAAATTTTATGATTTTTCAGGCTTGCCAATTTCTCAAGCCCTGGTCAGTCAGTCTAAACCAACTGCAAGTTCTAAAGAAGACTGATCACCCCATGCACATGCTGTGCAAAAGCCATCATCTTAGGTAACAGCTAACAAACATGCTGAAACAAACTTTAGCCATGAGACTTTAAAACACAACTATTACAAAATCTAAAGAAATTTCATAAATTACTTCTCAGATAAACACATCATATACACACACAGAGCTTTCTAGATCTTGTTCAAAACCAACCAGGTCTAATGTAAGCAAGGTCACATCTGATCAGATGTTACCGTAACCTTTTACATGAAACAGCTTCTACATATCAACTGGCCACTTTGTACTCTTTTCTGAATCATTCAAAATCTGACAATATGAAAGTCACATAAACAGTAAAGTAATAGGGCAGGATAATTTCTCCCTGCCACTGCCTGACCTTTAGAACACGTGCAACTGCATGGTATCTAGGGATTTTACTAGATTACATTTTACTTCATGCTTCAGCAAATTAAAACAAGTATTTATGTATCTCACCAATAAATCCAATTACCACAATATGAAACAACACTGAAATTTATTCTTCTCCTTTGTTACAAATGAGCTACTTCATGCAATGTTTGCCACTGTTTTTGTCACTGAACCAATTTCTAAAAAAATAATCTTCCCAGATAAAGCTCAAGTATTTGCCTGCCAGCTTATCTTTAGCTTGTTCCCTGATGTTATTGTTTCATTGCTCAGAAATATTGTTAAGAATAAGTCCTTGGAAACATTGCAACAAAATGTATTACATTTTACTAATCTGCTTGAAAAAGGTTCTCCATGGATTTGATGAACATTAGCATATTGTTCAACAACTGAGCCAAGGAGTCTTTGTGACCCACATAGTGTTTGTGACTCAGCTGTTAAGTTGGGCTGGTGTATGACCGTGAACAGAAAAATGTCAAAACAAACCTTTCACTAGTCACCATCTCCCCTCCTGATCCCACCTCAGGTGATCCATTGGTCAAACCATCACGATCAAATGATCAATGACCAGGCAAGCAGCAGCACCAGGAGTGCACAGGGTGAAGCAGGCTGCTCCCTCAGGAGCCACGAGCCTGCTCGCCGGCCGTCACCCTGTGCCCTAGCCATGCCCTGGCACGTACATGGCCAGCTTCCCTCGGCTCTTGGAAGCAGATACAGATGGGAGGAAAAAACGAGAAAAGAAAGCAAAAAGAGAAGAAGAAATACAGCTGGGCAGATCTTCCATCTCAAGGGTAGAAGTTGCTATGAGACTAAGATTAACTAAAGCACCAGAAAAATCAGAATGTCAGGAAATGCCTAAGAGCACTGAAGAAAGATTGCGTAGTAGAACGGTGTAAGGAAGAAGAGCAATAGCCTGTCCCTCCTCCTTTATACAGGACACAATGACAGTCAAAACACATCACTTTTCCCAGAGGAAGCACATCCTAACTTCCTAATTAAAAACTTCAATAAAATGCAAGAACCCTAGATCCTGCATCCAGGGCTGCCACAGGCAGACTCTATCCCTCTCTCACACAGCTCCTTCTGCTGCCTGGCCACCAGCAAGGACCATGCTACTGGCACAGGGCACCATATTTTCAATTTCTCTACGTTCTACTGAAAAACAAACACAAATGGACAACCAGAACAGGAATCACTGAGTTGATAGGTATATCTCTGTTTAAATGGGAGAACACTGCTAAGTTGTGAGTAAAAGTAGGGTCTTACACTAAAAAATAGTCTACTCTGGTGAAACGCTAAAAATTAGAACATTATCAGTACTGGGAATAGTAACATGGTTAAATTGTTGGTTCATCAGGACAGCACTTAACTTGGTAAAAGATCTGTCACAGCAACTGATTAAGGGTTTCAACTTACTTACTTTTTAAAGGAATTCCCAGCCTCAATTGTAGACTTTTAACATTCTTACAGATACAGATTAAAATACTTTTACCACTGTAATGTGTTTAACACAGAGTAGTGCCAATTCTCTAAGGATCATAATAAGACAAATAACACTATTACTTCAATGGCTTTTATCAATGTTTTTCAATCTTGTCATAAAACTTATAGATCTAGAAGAAAGAGAGAGAAAATGTCATTACAAACAAAGAATAGTGCATGACCAATTCGTCTTTGCCATCTAATGACTTTTTTGCATTGTATTGTCTATGGGAAGTTTTTAAAAAGCTGAATAAAGAGTTTCTCATAAAAGGCACAGTTAAAAAAAAAAAAGAAGTGCTTTTTCATGTGTAAGGCAAAATGAAAGTGAAATATGTGCCTGGAAAGAAGAAGAAGAAAAATAAGTGGAAAATTTCACATATTTGCATAGCAGAATCTTTTAAAGGGCATCTGACCTGGAAGTACTTCTGACATGGCTCGCAGGGCGTCAGCAATGCATCAG
This sequence comes from Donacobius atricapilla, assembly GCA_013397315.1. NCBI lineage: Eukaryota > Metazoa > Chordata > Aves > Passeriformes > Mimidae > Donacobius > Donacobius atricapilla. Next base: position 451,495 of record WBMY01015330.1, on the reverse strand, counting down.
GAAATAGATTATAATTTGAAATCTGAAAAGAGGGACCATTTAAGAATTAAAACCAAAGGAAAACACAAAAGAATAATACCATATTTTAGAAGCTCCTGAGAGATGTTAAGCATTCTAAATAAAGCTCACAGCATAACAGTGAGGATCTTTTGAGTTGCTCATGATATTTGACACTCATTAAAGTATGAGAGAGGCTAGTCTGCAGCAACATGAACATGTAATTAAAAAAAACTGTTCTATTTTTGCTAATATACAACTTTACTAGGAGCACAAATTCAAAAATATTCTCCAGTTTTAGTCAACATACTGTAGCAAAAACTTAAATACATTGGAAAATATGAGGTTTTTCTCAATTATGAGATTACAGCTTACTCAGGAAACCACAGCAGCACTGGTAAAAGAAAACACAGAGGTAAGGCAGGTTCACAAAAAAATTTGCAGAATGAGATCTAGCATATGAAACTAAAAAGTACAGGGTTGATCTCACAGTAGGAATCATAAAAAGAAAGTTAGGAAGTAAATTCCAGTATGGGACCCTTGCCTGGCCATCTTCTCATAAATAAACCATTTTGCCCTAAAGTCTCTGATTTGGATATGAGTGACATAGACAGTGAGAGACAAGGTGGTTGTGACAACTCATGTGTTTTTGTCATTGCATCTAGGAAACACAGAAAAAAATAATATAAATCATTCCATAAAGCAGATTTCCCTTCTGCAAGGATGTCTCTTGAGTACAAAACATTTAATGACAACTTCATGCCACAGGGCTACAGCTACAGGTCTTAAACACTTCGGCTTTAGTTAAAGTTTAAGCAGCTGTAGAGAACATCTTCATTATACAATGATTGCAGCTCAACAGCAGCTAACTCCCTTCACTTCAAAGGGTGAATTCCAATGTTAAAACATTCATTCTAAAATTATGACTAGCTAAGTGGTAATAGTTGAACAGATGTCAGCCAAAAGCATCATCCTCCAAATGTACATTATTAGCTGAAATCAGAATTGAGGCTAGAAGCTTTCTTTCATCTGATTCTTCTTACCTAGATAATTACACAAATTCCAGGCAACACGTAAAACTTTCGGAATGGAAAAGGAAAGAAAATATTCAAATGAAGTGCTGTGGTAGATCAGAGACTACAGCCAATGATTTCCTTCTTGCTGCTCCCTCTGGCAATGACAGCTGGACTGAGCTTGCAAGAAAAAAGCTCAGCAAAGCCAAGAAAGCAAATTGTGATGGTGGGCAGAGCAGTTTGGGGAATGTAAGAGCAGGAAAGGAGCAAGGCTGTAAGCACCTAACACATGGTGCTCTCAAATCTATCTGCAGGTGACTCCACACAAACCTCTGAGTTGCTGAAGGTGGGATGGACCTCTCCAGATCATCAAATAAAACACTCCTGTCCAAGCAGGTAACCACTGCTGCCCTCTCTACTCCACCCTGGATCTACCCTCACATGAGAATAAAATCAGCACTTCAAACTGATTGCTAAATGCAGCTTCTCCCATTTCCAGCTAGTTCCTGCTTCACCTAATCCTACTGAAATCACCATCTGGTAATCAGCTTTCTGTCCTGGCTCCTGCATCCCCAAGAGGCACTCTGCCAGTCCCTGCTGCCACAATAATGACATTTCTCCTTTTAGAGCTAATTATGTTGCCAACCAACTGCAAGAGCCTAGCAGCAGTGCTGTTTCTGTTCTATGGTGCTCTTATTAATGGGAATCCATAAAGCTGGTCTGTCTTTATGTGATGTAATTGAGGAAAAAAACCTTCAGATCCTCAATGAGTTGGAGCATTCCAGTTGAATATGCCTTCCCATTTACCATTTTTTTCCTTTCCCCTTCCCACAAAGCCGAACTCCTCATCCAGAAAAGATTCCGAGACAAGATGCTTCTCAGAATCAGATTCTAATAGATACAAAGAAAAAAGAAAAATAATAAAAAATAAAAATATTAATGACAAAAAGAAGCCAGCTAAATCTACTGTTCCTCTATTTTTTTAAATTAAGATAGATACATCTGAATAATCAGTGTATATTTGACTACTTGCCTGAAACTTTATATTGCAGAGAATGTGGGTCATCCTGTTCTACAAGACGTGTTACTTGATTTAACAAAACAGTTAAATCAAGTAACCACTTTAAGAAATAAAGAGCAATTCTTTCATTTATATAAGATATAGCCATGACATGCCATAACAACTAATCCTGCATTTAGTGAGGGAAAAAAAAAGATGGCATGCTAAGTCTTTTCCAAATTCAATTTTCTCCCTTTAATAAGATTTTTCTCCATGTATAGAATGGAACAGCCTGGTAGGCAAAACCTGTGTTGTCACAGCAAGAAGATGGAGTGTGTTTTATCTGCTGGCTACTTGTGAGCATAGATAACAAGACCTGCTGTCATTGGATCTATACATTCACAGAGACATTTGCTAAGTAAATGGCTGTAATTTTTCCTAATCCCACTGTTTAAATTAAACTGCTGAGCTCTAACATTCTAATGTTAGCTTTTTTAATTGTCATATAAATTCCTCAACCTCTACAATAAAGATCATGGCTTGGACTTATTTGTTAATTTACAAATATCCCTACTTTTAACGTAAGTGCAAATACACGGCACAAGCATCAATGTTATTCTCCCTTAAACAGAAACACAGACGCAGAAATTGTAACCTGAATTTCTGCAATTGAGATGACCAACAAAGCAAGAAGGACTTCTATGTTCTGCAGCTTCAATCTCAAGTGCCATCCAAAAATAACTCTTACCAATGTGTAATCAAAGCTGATCAGAAATACCAAAATGAAAGCAAAATGTCAGATGAAACAGAAAATTAGGATAAGCTGTCTCAGTGAAAAAACATAACCAAAATGTTTTGTAGGACAGGCAGCCTACCTCTGTGCTTGATGAAGTATTAGAAAGGAATCAAGGGCCACAGATTTGGCACATAAAATGACTTTGACTGATTCAGACTGATTTCAAACCAGGGATTTTTCAGCCTCACATACATTTCACTTTGATCATTTGTCAGTTCCTAAATCAGGAAACAGAGCCCCCCAAAAGATGATCAATTCTTTAATGGGCTTAAGGAAACCCACAAGGTCCAGGACCAGCTTTCCAGATGTCTGAAACAGTAATGGACCAATCCCAAGCACTTTGATCCAAAAGCAGGAAAGACATTAAGCACAGGTCACAGCACTAGTGAGAGAAGTAGATAGGATGTTTACTGAGACCCTGTCAGGTGGAATGGTTCCAGCACAAATGCTGTGCTGGGAAGGAAAAAAAAAAAAAAGAAANAAAAAAAAAGAAAAAAAATTAAACTGATTATTATCAATAACCACCTCCCACACACCCGGCAATTTGCAGCTCACAAACACTCCCTGTTCCTGCAAAGCCTAGAAACAAGGCTGCACACTCCTGAGCACAATCTGCTTCTCTAAGAACTAACTGCATGCATATAAATAAAGATATTTCAGTTTCCCTTTTTAAACTAATTTATTTTAAACTTCTGATGGCCTGGCATCATGATTCACCTGCTACAACTTTATCTGCCCTCTGAAGCAGATATTACAAATTTATGGCTAGTTATACATTAAACTTTAATCAAACGAGGTTATCCAGAAATATTCTTATCCTCAGATTACCCAGACTGGTAGCAATAGTTTTGAGCCACCTATTTTTACTGCCTCATAGTTGATATCTTAAAAAGCATTTGAAAGAGCATTCTTCAGTAAATATTGTTTTTTCTTTACTGTAAAGTTGTACTTAGTATCAAATTAGGCTCCAGAGATGAAAATCTGAAAATTAAAAAATGGGAAATAATCCTTCACTTTACTCTACAACTCTATATGGAAATAAAGAATAAAAGTATGTCTGCATCAAAAGTATCAATACAAAGAAAACATCTAGTTTCATTAATTCCTACATGTTTGCAAATATTTTCAAATTGCTAATAGTAAGTTGAGACCAGTGAGCAAAAATAAAAAGTCCAAGTTTCAGACACAGAAAAGAGCAGTAGAGTGCCAACTTTTGTACAGTGAGACTATCAGGGCTCTCAAGAAAAGCAAATTAAGATTTGCATGTTGAAAAGGTTGTGTTCCATGTACATTAAAAACATTCTGTATCTCACCTAGGTAAGGTTAGTAGATACCTGCACTTTTAACTACATCGGCTGAACTGTCTGAAAATTGGACTCACATGTCCTACCCACATATTCTTTGCCACCAGTAAAGGAACAGAGCTCAGGGTACATCAAACCAAGAAAGGTCTCTACATTTCCAGTCTGTTTTTTCATCAAAGGCTGAATTAAATAAGGCTCATTACACAAAGACAAACATCTCAGCAAGGCTGAAAGTTCCCTGTAAAGCTATGTGTTGTCTTCAACCGAACTTCAATGGGACAAACCAGAAACATTTCAAAACATAAGCAGTTTATAAACCAAGTGGTGCAGTACTGCTTAAGCTGACAGAATGCCAAGGAATGACTAAAAGAGCCATACCCTCCAGTAACTTTCCCAGTGTCATTATGGTACTAGAATACAGCAATGACCTGAATCCTGGCCTGATGCAGCCAGTAGAGCTCCCTGAGAAGGCTCTGCCCATAGTGCTCATATATAAAACAAACTACCTGCTTGTAAATGAAATCAAATTATCATATTTGCTTTATGAACCCCATAAACTAAACAGATCAATCCATAATAAAGTGGAAGGAGAATATAGCAGAAAAGCAAGTGCACTTACTGGCATTTATATTAATTACACAGAAGTGTGGCTGAAAGCAGATTCAGTTTCAACAAACTTGGCTGTAGAAGACATTGAAGAAGTGGAAAAGAACAAACTACTAGTATTACTTGCCTGAACTGCAACACAGACTCTTGAGTTCTTGACACGCTAGCCAAAATTCTCTGTTCTTCTTTCTTATCTACAAACTCACAGATCTCCACAAGGTATCAAATACCAAAGGAACTAGAGTTTCTGTGAAAGGGGACAAACACATGATGCAAATCTGCTGTCATGGTGGCTCTCCATGACCATATGCAACCCCAAGTGAAATTACAAGGAAACCTTCACCTTCTATCTCTGACTCCCCCATGAAGAAGAAATTGACCTGTCAGGGTGCTGAGATAGGGCTTCTATTTAATTATGCCAAGAAATAACTGCATAAGTGACAATAGGCATTCAGAGTACTACACAGTCCCTAAAGAAAGTTCTTCATCTGCAGGCTCTGAGTCAGCTCCTATCTGCCAGCATGAGCACATGCTTTAGAGCTTCACCAGGATCCCTCAAGAGGAAGATGAAGTTCTTATGCAAGTCTCCACACAGCTTCCTAGGAAAGGCAGAAACCAGAGAGACTTTAACAAAGAGAGCAACACGTGTCACTGGGTACTTCTCTAATTTCCACTCCATCAGTGGTCTGTATTCCTGCCTTTTCCTCAGCTATAATGTGGAGCTCTTAAAGAAACCTTCCGAACACGTGTTACCTGTCCAAGCACCATCTGAGCAGTGCTAAAGCTTGAATCTCATTTACACCAAGATGTCTTTGGCTGGAAAGAAGAGGTCAGGAGACACAGGGCAGGATTTTGCAGATGCAGAATTTTACTGACACTTCTACCAAGAGTTGCACATTGCATACACTTTTCCTCCTTGGGGTTAGGTGTCTCTTTGGGTCAGTAATCTGTTATTCTAGGAGCAGCTCCAAGCCCACAGAGCCACACCATGACACATTTTTACACCAACGCATCTTGAGCTAATGATAGCAATGTAATTATCAGAGCTTGGCTGCAAGTTAGGTGCTCATTCAGGGGTTTGTTATTTATAATGTCACCATTCTCCCATCTGTTTCTTTATGTCACTGCACTGAAACTACGATTTTCCAACAGTTTCATGAAACAACAGTTCCCTTGCAGGCTCAGCACAAAGAAAGGCACAGTTGGGCATCCCTTGGGAAGCTGAATGGACAGAGGCAGAGCAGAAATTTGAGTGCTCTTTAAGGGAAATCAAACCCCAAGTTTATAAAATCAACCCTGCTCTCTCTGCCCTCAAGCACTTCGAATTCTTTATAAGAGCAGCTTTATCATGAAGCAGATGAAGAACCAAGACTCCAGCCTCTCCCATCTGCAGTCCAGGGGAGTGCCATTTCATGAGGAATACTTCCTTCCATTGTCATCCTTGATTTATGAATGCTCCAGAAAAATGGCATTTCCCAAAAAAAGTTTGCTTGGGACAAAAAAGTTACCCTCCAGCAGAAGTTTCTGAAATAAAACCTGAGTCAGCTCTAATAATCATATTGCAGAATAACATTAAAAAATCATTCCATATGGACCTTACTCTGAGCCACTAATCAGTCAAAAATCCAGAAATCCACCTGTACCTGCCACAAATCAAGAGGATGACTTAAGAGTGGGAAGTGGCGCCACTGTCTGTGGGCAGCAAGGGCTGGTCTTCAAGTTCCAGGTGCAAGCAGGTCCCTTCCTCCAGTGAAAGCTGATGTGCCATTGCAGGACTAAGCCTCCTCCCCTGCACACTCCAAAGGTCAGCAAGTGCTGAATACTACCACCCACATATTTCTGTACTTTCTCACTTCTAATGTCCTCTAAAAACGTGGCTTTTTTATTTAAAGCACTCTCACAAAACCCTGCATTTTTATTTTTATTATTATTACTATTATTATTGTTGTTATTGCTGATGCTGCTGTTTAAGCCCTTCATGAGCATTGAATGCCAGCAGAAAAGCACTGGAATCAAACCCATTTTCTTCAAAACACTTGGTCAGATTTCAGTGTCACGCAAAAGACTGCAACTAACTAAAATAAATGAGTTGTTATGCTGTGGATAGGCTATACATGGACAAGTCCTTTAAAAAGTTTTTTTTCCAGACATACAAAACTCTGTGCACAGAAAAAAAATTAGGATGAAATAAAATTTGAGGCTACCTAAATATCACAAATAGAATCATGTTTTCACAAGAGCTGCTGCAGCCAATGCAGAAAAGTGGAGTTTGTGGGCAAGTATTAGAAAAATATTTAAAAAAAAGCTCAGGAGAAATTAATGAAAGAAGCCTGTTTATAAAACCTAGTTTCTCAGTAGGTGGAGACTGTATATCCACCCTTAGTCAGTATGTTTTCACCAGGAAAATACAGAAACGAAAGAAAACCAAACAAAATATCACACAAGGGAGTGTTCAATCAGCACAAGCAGCATTAGACAGTGCCAGGGATATGCCTAAGACTGTTTTGCTTGCTGACAACAATCAAGGGAGATCGTTGCTCTCTAATTACACTTTTTAAAAGTCTAAACCAGCAGGCACCTGTTAAATTCACCACTCTCTATTCTACAATTTAAACACCTTGCTGTTTTTTGTACCTTCAGTGCCTGTACAGGAAATATATTTCCTAGCACTGGGCTTCAAATAAGCCATTTTCTATTTAAACTGTTATATGTTTCCACAACTATAAATTCTTTTGTTATTCTCATAAAACCACACACTATGCTATCCAATCAATTTATTAAACCATTCAACAAAACAGTCAATGCCATAAATGGATGAAATGTTACCGTACCACCTAAGAGGTGATAACAGCTGCTATACTCCACAGAGACCAAACTCTTCCCTTTACAGATTTATTTAGGTATAGGTATATGTACAGACAGAAGATAAAGTCAGGGATTAAAGCTTAAGGCTGCACCAAGTCCTTGAGGTACAACATTAAGATTGCAACAACTGTAAACATGAAATGCAATAACTTAGATGGTGCAATTACTCATTATTTATGCAAAGAACACATAAGCAAAATCATGTGTTTTACCAGCACTTCCATCAAGATCTAATCTGTTATCAAAGATTTCATTATGATCCATGTTTCCCAAATACTGGGCAATTTCAATACCATTATTGCTGAATGTCCAAAATGTTTTGTTAAGCACCAGGAAGCCGCAAAAATCATATAGTAACAAAACCAAAAAAACAAAGAAAGTTTCCCGGCTTAGAAACTCTGAAAGGTTAAGGAAAGGGAAAACTTAGCTTAACAAAAGTACAAAGCAGTCATGAAGTAGGTGTTTTGATACCTCTGTCTTCAGACTGAGGGAGTTCTGGTGCTAATTGATTCTGATGAAAGTTTTGGCCCTGGCAGATGATGGGAGCCCCAACCTTTCCACAGCTAAACAATTCTACTTCTTCATGCCTAAAACTGTTCAAGTAGACAACAGAAAAGCATTTCAGGCTCTTCTGGTAAGAATCTAATGCCTATTACTTGTTCTCTCTAAGCAGCAATGGATTTGATTAGATACGTCTAGAGTAGAACATCTTAAATGTCTGAGCTTCAAGCCCAGGCATGGGACATGAATATCATGTCTGGCAGTACACTGAGAGGTCACGTTTGAAAGCCTGTGCCTAGAATTAATGTCAAGTGATTCTAACAGATCAGTCCAACTCAGTACTCCAGCACCTGACCCCCAAAGATCTGTCAAAACTGTAACAACCATTTATTTCCTCCATTGTGGTATAGAAAATATCCCTCAAACAAGTCTTTGGACACAGTATCTAAGCTGGCTCTAATGCACCCTTTTAACACATACCTTTATGGTATCTATGATTAGTCTGCATCAGAAAGTAACCACGCTTTACTACTTCCTAGGGTTTAGCCCTGTGGTTAGGCAAACCCCCAAAAGTCAGGTTCTAAATGCAGGATCTCACCATGCAGTTCCTAATGTCCCATGGCAAAGCCAGCACAGAAGTCCCTGTCTGGCCACAGCTGTCAGCTCTCACTGCAGTTTACCACTTGAATCAGCCAATGCAAGTATGTGTGGAGCCAGATGCCTGAAGTGGTCAGGGGTTTTAAAGAGGTCTTTTAAGGAACAGAAAGAGCATTACAGAAGTAAGAGCTTATCAAGCTGGCTTTGATGCCAAGCAAGGCCCTGTGGGATCATGTCCTTTTGCTACAGCAGAACGAAGAGCAAATGCAAAAGTTATTCCACTACAACTTCACCTCAGTATCCTGAGGGAGCAACAGAAAGCGCACAAGGACCAGCAGCAGACTTTTCGAGGTGGAGTGCTACCCCACAGCCCTCGAGGGAGCCCACATCAGCTCACTTCCCATGGGGTACACTGTGGAACCACAACAGTGGCTGTTGGAGGAGTAAGGTGATAAATTCTAGGAGCTCCCTTTTTGCACTTCTGCAGAAGACAAACTTCAGTAAGAGATGATGTAATACAATACAATAGGATACAATTCAGAGGAAAGAAACAATGTGAATAATATTGAACTCAAGAATGTAAATAATCTGGAGATGTTAACTGCAGTTGTAAGCAATTGAAGCTATAGGGCACAGTGACATTTTAGGTTGAGCTCAAGTAGCTTGTTATTTGAAGGTTTTTGGCATTAAAAGCTTGAGATGGACGGAAGAGGAATAGCGGCTAACCTTAGAACTCTATAATAAATGAAGTTGGAGACCTTGAACACAAATCACAGCACACTGCAGTAGATCTGGTCAAGTCACACAGCAAGCCACTTTTTAAAGTTCTAGAAAGCACCTTTGCAGTTTAAACATGAATCAATATACTTACCATTTGGGTACACACACACAGAAGGCCTGGCATCGATTAGAATATGTCAGCATTCTTTATAAATACTATTTCAAAATTTATAGGCTTAGCAGCCTTCAAAAGTAATAAAGCAACAAATAGATTAGACCGATAGCATACGTACATGAGCTGCTTGGCCGATAGTGAGCCCCTGGGTAGCGCCTGCCCATAGTGCCAGTCAGCACATTACCACACGCTGTCAGCTGCTTCCAAAGTACAGATCGAAAGCCTTAACTGAGGGAAGAGGAAAAAAAAGTGAAGATTTAGTGCAACAGCTGTATCTTTTTCATTAAAATGCTAATAACCCCTACAAATTCCAGGATAACTACATCTATAAATTATTCAGTCATGATGTCAGAGGAGATGAACTGTTGTGCTATACATGCAGCACAAATTTATTATGGGTGGTTGGCCTTCATTAATAAGCTCACATAAATTTTGAGACACAAAGAAATCCCAGGTCATACAGTAGCTTCCTTTGGCCTGTGACAGAGAACAAACACTGCAAGAAAGAGCTTGCTATTGGCTTTTAATAGATAGCCAGTAGGTGAGATTTTAAAACAATGTTTGTCTCAAATTTTGTGAAGCAATCATTAAGCAAGCATTTATGAACAGTTTACTATAGAAGCAAAAATTATCCATGCTACATAACACTGACTACTTTTGTTCTGTTCTATCCAGCAGTGTCTTTACAAGAATACAGGTTATTAACCCATGTATCAATTTTCTTGCACTATGAAAACCCTAAGCAAACAAAAAATTGCATGGCACATCTTACAGTCAGTTTGGAATAACAAATCCAAAGTCTTAATTGAAATGCTACTGAAACTGTCAAATTACTGGTATAAAACGTTTAAGTCAAAAACCAAGTCCCACTGTTTTTTTCTTTGGCGTAGGATTTTGTACCAAAATATAACTTTCAGTTGCTTTTCAGCTTTACCTTTTTCTTCATTTACCTGAATAGCCTTCGTATTCCCAGATGTCTGTCAACATATATTGAATGTTAACCACATCATTTGTTAAGATACATTCCCCTCTTATTTCATTTACTCCCTTGACAGAAACACCAGGAAAAGCTGCAAATTCTGGGATGTGTTTTTCCTTATTCATCAAGGATTTTGAATATCTCAGGCTGCAGCTACAAGCACAAGCTTGTTCTATCCAGGAAATAAAGAGAAATATCGGGACATAGACAAAATTGCACTGCACTGAAACTGGGAGATCTCCCTAAATCTTCAAGCATGTCAGTTCCCATACTGAACACAATGCTAGCTTATTCCTGAATTAGATAAGCCTTTTATATATACTGGTATCCATGCAATCCTCTGGTGAGCTGGTCTGAGAGCCAACACAGCTGAAAACTCCATACACAGACATATTTTCAGTCAGATTAAGCTCCTGAAATGGCTCATGGTGGTTGCACAAGTATTGGTAGCTAGTGAGAGCAAGTGGAAAGAATGGGACCATGGCAGCCTGAGCTTAAAATGACTTTAAATGCAATTGCATAACATTGCTACACAGCTTTTGTAGATTACTTCTGAAACAGACACCTATAAGGCTGCACACCTGACAGTCCAAACAACAGGTAAAGATCTCTGTTGTTTTCCAAATCAGTGCTGACAAAGCATGTCCTGTTCAACTCCCCTCAATGGGGAAAGTTCAGTGAATCAATGAGACAGTGGTCTCTTGCCACTGAAAGAATTCTGTTTGTTAAGAAGAAAAGTGCAGTGAAATTAACCTTCATTCAAAAATCCCGGCATTTCTTTTGCAGGACAACATGGGACAACTCTTTGCCATGGGTTAAACAGACCTTTACAAGTTTTTTTGGTGGCCTACTAGCTCAACACATTGTAAAGTTGTGCAAGCAAAAAAACTGCAGATGGCTGCTTCCCCTTCCCTGTTCTATATGAATAAAACTAATAATACATATTTATTAGTTGAAAAAAATTAAGTCTCTCCTCACCCCAAATGGACCAAGTTTGTAATTCATAACAAAATACAACAGAACAGTCTTTAGCTGTTCAAGGATTAGAAAAAAAAATTACTGAGGTGGAAAACAGACTGTAACCAGAAGACAGTATTTACAATTCTTTTCCATTGCTTGTGAAAGAGTATGATTAATATGTATGGAGCTGCAAGATTATTCATTTTTCATAAACGCATTTTTGTCTTCCTAAAAGGTATACATTTTCCCAAATCTCACTAAATTATATCAAATGTCTACAGTTAAGACAGGCTATTCCTTCTCTACCTAGCACCCCAGTATTAAAGGGGACCTTCTGCACCATACCATAAGAAAAAATCCCAACAAATACAAATAAGACTCCCAAACCTTACAGTCATACTCTCTTAACAGCTGAACTAAAGTACAGTATGGTTCTCCTAAGGTAGTGTGCCCACTCTGGGAGCAAACCACTCTTTGTAGAGGTCAGGACCCAAAGGTATCACCATTTTTAAATATCACATTTTAAAACTCCATAAATCTCAGTGGAAAAGACAACATAAAGATAGATTCCCATTATAGCAAAGGTTTCATCATGTACTGCATAAAATGTGAACTTCAAAGATTTACAAGGTGGATTAAAGCCAAGTATCAAAAGCCAATGAAGAAGGAAGTGTCACACAGTAAGTGAAGTTAAACTGCTCAGTAAAATAATAGTGATATTGGGTTGTATGTACCAGCGAGGACATACCCAGAACAAGATAAATGAAGATGCTGCTTGGGTTTGGGGTTTTTCTGTCTTGTTGTTAGTTGTTTTTTGTTTAATTTAGTTCTGTTTTTCCTTAAGAATCATCTTTGAATTGTGATCAGACAAATCAAAATAATCTCCCCTTTCTTTAAACACATCCACTCAAAAAAAGGGGAATCTCAGGGGGATTTCTGCTCTTCAGAAATCTCAGGGAACTCTTACAGAAATGTGACCAACCTTGTTGGTACCCAAATCCCATAGCTGAAGCATCTGAAAACTAACCCTTATTTTTCATATACATCCATGAGACTGATAAACAAAATGGAAGGAGTTCTCAAATGTTGCTTTTGGAAAATCCACGTATCATGCATGTATAGGTTTGGATTTGTTTTTATTTTTAATTGTACACAACTTAGATATCCACATCTCCACATAAATATGAGTTAAACCTGAATGTACCTGATAAGTCAGATCAAGTCTTCATATTAGTTTTTAACCTGTTGGCTCACATTTGTTTTGTAACAAATGTTTCTCAACAGCTTTCTGTGGGTTTTTTGCTTATTATTGTACTGCAAAATTATTTTTAAAATGTTTTATAGTGATTTTTCCATCTTTATAATTAAATTTAAAACTACATATACACAAATGGACCTATATAGCCTTATGGCTTCTCTTCAAGAAATAATTTGATATAGCTCTGCCTGAAGATTTTTTTTTTTTGTCCCTTCCTGTTAATCTTCCCTGATTCCTTTCAGGTGGCCATTCCCGTGCTGCAGCAGTTACAGAGAAGCATGGAAACAAAACCTGAGCACTAGCACTGCATACCTGCTACCCAGGGAGCACCTAAAAGAACTTCACCTCAGGCCAAGTCCCTTTTAGGAACTGTGGTGACAGAGCTACCAGCTACCCATCATCACACATAATGAGGACATACATCATCTTGGAAAGATGCCATGACTTTCAACTGAGACTGTCATCTTCCTAAGCCATTTTCTTTACAGAGCTTTTCTTGCAACTCTTCCACATTTCTCAGGTTTTATAACTGCTACATAAAAGTTTCATTTTACCTGTATTCATATTTTGATAGTACGAAAAATACCCCTAAAGACAAACTAAATTCTGGTAGTCTTTGTGACTTGTTTTTTTTCCCATGAGAGAGTCAAACCAGTTCTGTCTATTCAGCTGGCACAATCCAGTTTGCTTGAATTGATTCCCTTTTGTTTCAGAACAAACAATTCATAGTCCAACCTCCATATTATTAATAGCCATTAAAGTTATATTGTGTTTCACCCAAATTTATTTTTTCACATATGCTGTTGATTATGAGGTCAGCTGACTCCTTGACCTTCTCTGGTTCTCTACAAGCAACATTTGCAATAAATACATTTGTGTTCAAATATAAATATAGGTACATTCATATTGGCTGCTATAATCTCATACAACAGATTGTTATACAACCTACCCTCAAATACCCAAGAAAAAGGACATGAAAAAAGATGACTGCAAATCAGCTACAGAAGTCATCCAAATGTGACTGAATACATCACTCAACGCTTGCAAGGAACAGCAGCACACAGTGTGGGGAAAGAAAAGGTTATTGCATGATGTTTCTCAGGAGACAGCTACTCAAGAAATCACACTCCAGTACTCTCTCTGTGATATTCTGACACACAACACATCCTACCTTCCAAGTCTTGCTCTGAATACCAGGAAATAGGTCTGCTAAGGAATGGGTAAGAGGAATGCTGTGCATTGTTTCAAAAGCACATACAGGCCACAGGTCCTATACAAAACAGATCCATTACAGCAAAGGGTTCAGACACTGAAAGAGGCTAATCTAGGGGGAAAAAATCAAAAATTCAGTCTGTAAGACTGGTGGATGGCTCATTTTAAGAAATCACAATTGAATATACACACAAATTTTGTGTACATATTTGCATATATAATGCAAATTTCTTATTTTTCACTTTGCCTGCATTCAAAGTAGTGACTGGCAGCATCATCTGTTGGACAATAGTAGCAAAACACAGTTCAAACAAGCAAGCAAAGTGCCACCCAGGCCATTAGGAAGTTGTGCTGCTGAGTTCTAGAGACACCTATAGAGAGAGCACTTTCATTTTCTGTACTAGGAACAGCTATTGGACATGGATCTCTCAAGTTAAACCGCCTCTTGGAGAAAGCACAACATTGTCTACGAGCCACATCTCTTGTATCATGGCATGTTTGACCTTTCTGGAGGTCACCAACAATTCCTAACCATTAGTTTCACCTAATAACTACCAACAGTTTTTAAAAAATGGTGTTTTCATTTCAGGAAGGTTTTTTTCCCAGTTCTTCTGTTACCTAGGAGACCTTATCCATCCTTCCAGTTTTGTCTGGCAGTGCTCACATCAAGGAGGTTATGCTGTCCCTCCACCTGCCTTTGCTGAGAGGCAGAGAGCCGCCTTGCTTTCCAAACAACTCACTCCCCCATCATCTCCGCTTGCTGGCACAGGATTAAAGTTTTCCGGGAACCGGAAAGCCAAGCACAATCCCACAGACAAGAGGATGTCCTGCCTGCACTCCAGCCCTGCCACATTTTCTGTGGTTTTGGACCTGACATGCTCAGATATCTGGAAAGGCCCGTCCTGCCCAAAAACTCTGGAAACTCCAACATTTCTCATTCCAACAAATTCTCAGTACTCAAATTCTTGTTGCATGCAGACATTCTTGCTTGCATTTCTCTGTCCTGTATACTTCCTGGCTGTCCTTGTGCTTCTAATTTCTCCCCTCACGGGTTTTGATTTGGATGCTTTCCCACTTCTTCATAACTGAGAAATCCTTCATGAGAGCTTTTCTTTTCCTTGGTCATCCTTTCCAGGTACTGTGCCACCCACCTGCTTAGTTAAGGTTCCCATACACCATGTGGGGATGGATGTTATTATTTCCCACTCTCTTCTGGAGGATATTATCACTGTTAATCACTTGAGCAAATTCCTGACTGTTTAAGGCTTTATGATACAGATCCTAACTATCATCAAAAGCATGTTTTTCTGAAAGTTAGCCTTTCAGTACTTCTGCAGCCAGATCACATAGAGCAAGCTGAATTTAAAACATCCATGGTCCCCTGACGATAGCCCCTGCACAGATGATACATACCTTCTCAGTAAAGCACACATGCTTTTTACATTTATTCTATATTATCTTAATGCAGATTTTGTTCACTAAACAGTAACAGAAAACATCAGGACATTCTGTGCATAACTACATAAGCCTATATATATATTTTAACATGAAGGAAAGCACTGTCTATAGCATTTGCAATTTCATTAAAAATACAGTTAACTTCATTCACTCAGTGCAGCTATCTGAACTGGTATCAGTCAATGATCTCAATTTCACTTGGTCACTGGTAAGGATTTGTTAAGCTAGAAGTAATGTTGCACATTAAAAAAGAAGACCTGCGGTGCTCTGAGCCTCTAGGGCTGCAGCAGGTTGGGCTGTGTGCCAGAAGGAAGCCTGGCAAGCCAAGGAGATGTGGGAGTGCAAAGGCATTACACAATCAAAGCAATCGTCACTGGGAAGCACAGATCTCTCTGTAAAGCATGAACCAAGAGGGCAATACTTCAGACATATGTTCTGAACCTCATTTACACCACGATCCATGAAAAGTATTTTTCAAAGCTGACTATCTGGTAAAAACAGTATTTCTAAATGAGAAGGTATTATTTCTTCTGAAGTTAGAGATGCCACTGTGCTTCTGCTTTCCAAGCACAGCTAGGTTTCCTGTTGTACCATTTCACCACTACTCTCCACTTTCATCTTCCTTGTATCTTGTAGGAATGAACACAGCATTGCTGCCCTCCTCCAAGAACGGATGCAAAAATTGGAAGTTGAGAAAAAGCAGAACCAGATTCTCCAGAAAAATTCTGTAATTTCTGCATTTGCCAGCTCTCAATTAACAAGTGTGAAGAGATAGAACTTCTCTCTCCAAACTGATGTATCTGCTAAATCCCAAAAGTCTGTCAGCTGTCCAGATAGAAAAACAAAACCCAAACGTACCACTTTCTAGATCTTGCTGGTATCCTTCATTAAATACTGAAAAGTAGGAGAATGACTTTGTATTATTACTCAAGACAAAAATTCCCTGTTTATCCGTTTTGTCCATGTGCATCTTAATGACCTAATCTAAACTCCCTGTGTTCAACCCTTTCAAGAAAGGAGTGAGCTCAGCAGAACCCACCTACTGCTTGAAGACTGTGATTTCAAGTCAAAGCTGTTTCTAACTGCCATGGATACTAGAAAGCTCTCAAAAGACAAGAGACAGACAAACCATATTATGCAGGATTTGTAGCTTTACTTCAGTGAAAAAGTATTTGAAACCCATGTGTAGCATACTGAGATAGGGACAGCCTTTTTGGATGTTAAATGACAGAGACACAACCCACTCTGCATCTGAATCCAGTTTTATACTAATGTCAGTCAACCAAATCTCTTGCATAAAGAAGACTAGTAGTGAGACAGACTCTCCTTAGGGCTCTTTGATACTTTCTGCAAAGCTAATGATGACAGTCATTTAGAATAATGCAAGCATATTCCTGGATGCCTTCTTCCTTCATAACCCATATTGCATTGAAAACTGCCAAAAAACAGCACAAACCTTTCCTCAGCTAAGATGCAACATGCCATGTTTATCTGGGGACAACGCAGTGAAAAGGATTCTCAGCATCCGAAAAGAAAAACTTATTAACTGCTTCACATGTCAACATATGGTTCATTATCTGCAGTTACCACATAAAAGTTCTGCCTTTCTTGGTGGGGGAACTTATTCTTAAGGAAAAAAGAATTAATAATTAAATATTTAAACTTCTGTCAGAATAATCAGAATAATTTCATGTTGTTGCATATGTTTCCTAGTCCTAACTCAGCCATGAATAATCACATTAAATATTGTACAATTCCATTTAAAAAAGCAATTTATTTTCTACTTTATAAAACACCGGTAATTTCTAACTCATGGTGCCTTTTTCCATTTTTTGACAACTAGGATGAATATGGGGACAATGAAATACCACCTCAAGAAAATCAGCCAGCTATGATTCAGTTGGCTTTTTTTAGGTGTCTCCCCTCCACAACATCCTCTTCCTGCACACAAGGCAAGAACTGTGTCCTTTGTTTGCAAGGGCAACTGTTATCAGTATAGCAAGAAATTTATTTATTTTTGAAAAGATCATATACTAAGGTAATGCAAAAGGATGAATCATGTCCAACACTACCCAGGTACTAGATCTTCTGTTAGCAGTGGCAAAAACAATGATGAATGACGGCAGCACTGGGAGCAGAAGCACAGGCTTTGCCTACTGCAAATGGAGACGTTCTCCCAGGGTTTCCTTCTCAATCTATTACTATTAACAAAACTAAGCACCAGAAAATTAGCCTAATTTTGTGAATAACATTTTCCACAAACAAGCAGGTATTTCTTCCAGTCCTAATCATTCAATGGTTCTGTGATTTTAAGTGACGATAACACAACAGGAACTTTGTGATAGCCAGTGCTGATTAATACATTGCATGGCAACTCTATGTATACTGCTCCGTTCCCATGTAAGAGTTGAGGCTCTGTCCAGTAGGTATGGAGACTAAAGAACAACAACTTGGGAAGAAAAGTTGCATCCTTAGCCCAGCCTCCTGTGTATTACAGACCGCTGAGTCTCCTTGGTTAACGTACATGAAAACCATGAAGACCAAGACTAACCCTGAACTCTTCCAGAAGTCCTTAAAAGATGTCTTTACTGTACTGGCTAAAACACTCCTATCTCACATAACTAGATACAAGCATAACACTAGCCTTTGCCGGCTGGAGTCCCATCATTCTCTTTGCACAATGACTCATTTAATAAGAAATATGTCACTGCAGTGTAGCTTTATGTAGGGGCAGAAAAACAAAACAAAAAAAACACCCCAAATCATAAAGACCTCTGAAATTCATCTGAGTGAGAAGTAAGAAAATTCTTTAAGAAAATTAACATGCACCATGAAAACCATTTTCTAAATCAATGTGTAGGTACTAGCATTTATCTTCTCTCTGCATATTAACTAACCAGCTAAAGAGGAAACCTACAGGATAAGAGTTTGCAGCTGTGTATCCCACAATGTAAAGCAAGAACTTAAGGCACGTGTAAGATTTGCTCAGTGGCTGACAAGGCTGGCATGTAGCTGTAGGCTCTGCCAGGTCACCTCCATCCATTAGGACTGTACTAAGTAACACCCTTGTAAGGATCACATCTGCAAAAGCCCAGAAGAATGCTGCTGCATTTCTGAAATGTGGAAAGGCAATACTGATGGAAAAACTTCCTGCCTCTATCAGCAAACAGTGCAGCCTTTCCACAGGGCTCTGCCAGTATGACTGCTTGTATAGCACAAAGAGACATGCTTAGCTCAAGTCTTCCAGCTAACAGCACTTGCTTTATGGGCAGACAATTCCAGACTTCTCACACACCTTATTTCAGAAGATGAGAAACCCTGTGGGCTTGCCAGCTACTGGGCAATACACCCCCAGCCTGGTAAATTCATGTGAGAAGGAAGGGAAAGCCATGGCATCAGATGCTGCTGGGGAGCGTGACACCAGATAATCTCTCCACACACCCAGCCTTAGCTGGAGTCACAAAGCTCTGTGGCTGTGGGCCTCCCTCCCACTCCAAGACCCACAGAGAACCATCTGGATACATCCCAGGAGACTGCACTTCTGCGCTGCACAGAACACTGATACCCAGCACAGGTGTCTGCATTAACAGACAGCATTACTGTCACCACAGAGGAACAGCACTACTGTGAAACATCTCTGCTGAGCACAGCTTTTTTCCCACATGAGGTGGCAGAGCAAGTTGCAGTACAGCTAATCTGTAAAAATGGATAAAACAAGAACGCTTGCTGGAGTACCAGAACTGGAGCACTCCTGTTCATGATAAACAAAGCAAATACTGCATAGAGGTACTACAGGTACCTCCAGTCTCTGTGCTGAAAATTCAGTGTTTATGATGTGAGATATGAAAGGTTCAGAAAGAGTGCCCACACCTTAGAGGATCCCCAGATATGGAGCAGATTACTTACTCTTCCCAGCTTGTTGGTGGAAAGAGCACTGTACAAGGGCACCACGTTCCGGAGCACCAGCACCCCCTCAGGTCGCTGCAGAAATCAGGCAAGCTGCAAAAAAACCCGAATCATAGATTTTAATCTATGTCAAGAGGGATTAATGAAAACTACTGAACTTGCAAAGGTGCAGGACACCAGAAGAAAGCTGCACGGCTGCCCTCTGCACCAGTGGGAGCCACAAGGCAGCAGGAGCCTGGGAATCAGAGAAGCACTCACAAATGACTGAGTAACCCAAGCAGCCACCTTCAGTGTACATCCTTAAAACTACCTGCATTCCACAACATGCACACAGAACTAAAAGCAGAACAGAGGATCCACATATCACAGTGCAGGGATCTTCCCAAATCAGGCAGTTGTCACAATCTGCTGCCAGACTATGGCAGCTCAGGTGCATAAGAGACACATTGCAAAGCACACTTGCAGTTTTCTCTGTCTCCACACTGCAACACAGACCTGCAACTTTCCCCATGCACAAACATTGAATATCATGAAGAAAATTAATCCAGAAGATAGACATGAGCCCAAGTTATGAAAAGGCAGCAAGAAGTGCTCAGTAAACAGTAAGTTCATAAAAAATCATGTTTTCAATTATGCTTGCATTCAGTAGACATCAAGTATATAATTTATTTTTGCAATGTCTGTACACTGCATCACAGTCATTTCACCCCTGGCAAGCAGTCACATTAATGCTGTTGCATTTGGTACTGAAAAATATATATGTATTTCTCAGTACCAAATACCACAAATATATCAAAAGTTATATAAAACCTCAGACAATGAGGTTATCCTCCCATCAAAAGATGCTCCAGCAGCAGCAACATATCTGTCAGTCAAACTGTGTTCTAGGATTCAGGGTGGTATTCAACTTTCTGTTTGTTCCCCCGTGCAGAGAAAATAAATATGCAAGACCAAAGATACAAATCTCACCTGCTGTAGAGCTTATATAATTTTTTTTTCTTTATTAAAGCAAAAGCCAGGATAAATCAAGCCAAATTATATTCCATTTTAAAGTGATTTTTATATTTTTCTTTGTTCTAACAGAAATCCAAGATCTATAAATCCTAGAAAGCACTGAGACAAAACAGATCATTTAAGAGAGCTGAATACATTCTTGATAAAAAATATATTTGTCCTTTGAAACTTGGATATAGAACTTTTTAAAGCTAGATAAAAAGTAATTTTAAAATATAAGGCTTTTTTTAAAAAATCAAGAAAATATACTCTATTTTCAATAGTAAACTTGAACTTTAAAAAAAAAAGTTCTTCAGGAAGAAAACACACCAGTGCTCATTAAACTAATATTCTAACCCCATTTATCACATTTGTGAACTGCTGTATCAGATGATCAGATTTCAGTATTCAAGGGAGAGGAAAAAAGAGGGAGAGAAACACCGGTGTTGTTAACACCTTCCGACCAGGAAATCCAAGAAACCACCAAGTTCCTGCTGAGATTCATGGGTTTGTATAAACAAAACTTTCTGGGTCAAGTGCTGAGACCCAAAACTTCTTCACAGCCTAAGCACACATGCCAGCTTTTCCAAATAATTTAAAAGGATTTCTTCCCAACATAATCAAAAAGATGCATCTGTCTGTCATGGCACTGCCATTTTTATAATTACCATTTTCATCCTACATATCAAACTGGTGCTAAACCAAGCCTAGAGTAACTGCAACTGAAACAGTAGTCAATTCACTAAGCTCAAGGATAATAAAATAATCTCAAACTCAAAATCTTATTACTCCTTAAAGGAGACAGTTTTTCGACACAAATTAAGATAAGGTCAGCTCCAGTTCTGAGATCAGAAAAAGGCCTGAAATACAAAACACAGGTCTCAAAGGTAGGAATGACCAGACTCTTCACCAAAACAGCAAATAGAAAAATGCAAAACAAAGTTTCATCAACAGACATCTGACCTCTGACCAAATAGGATCTTAACACTGATGGCATAAATTTCCTGAAACTGTCCTGCCACACACCCAACATTTTCTATTTCCCAGCTGAGAATCCACCATGCTGAGTGTTTTTCCCTTCCTCAGAATCCTGCTAAGAATGTCCACTTCACCACCCACATTTTTACCACATTGCCTGCCTTGAAAATTGGCAGACTCAAAAATGACGAGAAGAATCTTTTTTCATCCTGTTTATAAACCTTCGTATTTCAAGAAAGGCTCAGACAGCCAACAGTGGAGCCAACTCAGCCTCCCAGACCTATGCAAGCAGGAGTAACTAATTTAGGACTTTATTAAAAGCACAAAATTGAAAGGCAGATAACATGCAGGTGCTGATACCCTTAGCAGAGAAGTAACTAGCAAATGTTTAATGCCCACAGATGACAAAATAATAGCATACCATTATCAATAATGAAATAAACAACTAGCTGGTTGAGGTAATAATAGGTACAAGTTAAAAAAATTAAATTGCCTTTATTTTCTTGTTTTTCAAAAATGGGGTCATAGCTAAATATATTTGAAGTGGGATTTCTGGGTACTCGGATTTCCACAGGACACAGACCTGCAACCCTGTCCTCACCTAGCCTAAGAAAAAAGTGATGTCACAGAAGCCAATGTGAAACCGATCTTGAGCACAGTATAGAATTTCAGCAAGAAATAATAAAACCAAACAAACAACACCAGTCAGCATAGAAAAAATTTGGGAGTTACTGCTCTTCTTGAGAAGCTAGAGTAAAATCTACTTTTGTACATGCCTCAAAACAGAAACAGACATCTATCTGACAGACTCCCCAAGGATTTGCAATATTTAAACTCAAGCCAAATCTACTTTATTGAGGTTTAGCAGGAACTTAGCGACCTAGGAATCACTGCAGCTTTTTCCTTCTTTTCCACTGCAGTCTGTGCTTGTGCCTGGTGGCCTCCTGCTAAGACAGTTAGCTGTTTTTACAGCTCTCCTTTCTAATTCCTTGTTATTGGTAAGGAACTTGAAAGTTCAGGTTAATACAAAAGAGGCAGGTTTCCAACCACCAAATTTCAGCTGGAATCATTCAGTACCAAAATCAGTTCTATAGTTTATCAACTCTTTCTCTTGAAGCACACACACTAGATCAACAGTGGGTCGCTCAGCAGTAGCATAGTATCATTCTTTTTGTCCTTAAATAATAAAATAACCTGTACCAGCAAGATTTTCAGATGTTTCTATTGATGTTGAATGAGGAACTCTGATTTAAATCCACTTACATCTAAAAACTGAAAAAAAAAATCAAAAAATATTCTTTAACTCTTCTCCCCTGTACAATGGGCAACTGCTTCTCAGATGGGCTGCAGAAGAGAGCAGCCAGACTGGATCTGGGGGTGCAGTATCTGTCCGATATGGAGAACAACAGATAGTCTTCCACTTCTTCACATTGAAAGCTCATTCTATATGAAAAAAAATCCATCTATTTGAATCAGGGAATACAAATTCTAAGAATTCTATCACTCTGGAGCACTCCTCCTGTATCCATTACAGTAATGGCTATATATTGCTATCAGACTGCAAACCTGTTTGTGGGGTGGGGTGAAAGGGTATAAAAGCAGTAACATCAAAGTCAGTAGGAATCCAGTTGCTCTGGGAAAAATAACTACAGACTTCACAATTCCTGCACTTTTAGACTGGAAGCACAGTTAGGAACTCATGTGTGAGATTGAGGATGTTACATATGTACAGTATTCATCATACAGAGCTGAGTGAACTGGCCTCATAACAAAACTGGTGACAGTTTTTATACTGCAGCTTCCTCTGGGCATGCATAGACATGCAGACATGCCACATTCACATTACCACACTGGGAGCTCTGCCTTAAATTGTCTTTTAAACAGGAATACCAGGATCTTACATACCCCTCTGTTAAAGTTCACCTCTTCTTCCAATTTCTTAATAGAAGAAAGAAGTCATCCAATGTAACATCAATAATTAATAAGTACAGCATGGCCATCTATTTCAGGGAGATATTTTTCTCTTTCCTTCTAGAAAGTACATTAACAGTGACTAACTTCAGTCTATCAGACAGCCTACCAGTAAGCCTCACGCAACCACCCCAAGAACCTGGGCTGCTGAGGTTTATTTCCAAAAGGAGAGAAGGAGAGCTTCATTTTTTATAAGGCTTCTAGAGGTCTTAGTCTGGAAATAGTTTAAAAACAAACAAACCTACCTCAACAGAACAGTCTGACAACCATGGGGGACTCCCATAACATAATGATGGCTAAAAACCTCATTAAAGATGGGCTGGAGGAGAAGGCTGCTGTCACACTCCAAGAATTCCCTGATCACTTTTAGCATCTACCTTTCTCTGCATCCTACCTTCTTTGGCAGCAGTTTTTGCTGAATCCACAGAAAGAAGCATCAAACACATTAATTCACTTACTGCCCCAGAGGGCCAAAAGAAAAACTGCATCACTTAGATGGTTTTACCTTCCCAAACTTTTGAAGGTCAGGAAGAAGTATTTCTTTCACAATTAGTGGATAAAACATTGAAATGCACATGGCACTGTTTTATTTATGAACCCTAACAAGTCCAAAAAACCTGAAGATATTTGGTGTTCCACTATTGGCAGGAGGGGTCCCTCTCTTCCCCTTCCAGGTTAAAAAGCATATTCTGGATATCCTCCTGGAAAGGGCAGGTGGAGGCCTCAGGTCTTTTGCTCCCTGCTCCCCACACAAAGACTGACCAGGAGTCACTGCAGAGGAGACTGTGAGGAAGGAAACTCTTAATATTTATGAAGGATACTAAGGTCTCCCCCTTTCATTTTAATGATTCTTTTACTTAAAAATACCCAAGGCTGATATTGAAATGTGGTTTTTGCTCTTCCTTTTAAAGTATTAATCAGAAGGTGACACATGGGGGTAGGACTAAATCATTTATGCCACTCTGGCCCAAAACTGTATTTTCATTTTAGCAAATCCTCCTCACCATTGCCCTCAAAACACTTATGCAGACCTTCACATTGCCAGTGACTGCTCCCAAACAGCACAGTATTACTTCAGTCCTCTGGCTGCATGACTTACTGCTTTCCTCAAGTCTTACTGTTTGCTGAACTGTGCTGCACAGACACCAAATCAGAAGAAAGCAAAGCACTGGGCGACAGTGAAGCAGAATTATTTTTCAGCCATGGAGTTGCTGACATCTCCCAGTGCACAGCACTGGTTTCAGCTCACATAGTCCTGTCATATTGTGCACTCCAAAAAGCCCACTTTGAATTGTGTTCTGCCACTATAGCTACACATAAATCATACTACCTTACGATTAAAAACTTTCATGGAAATACCCTACACTTACAGCTCAAGAGAATTGCTTTTTTCACAAATGAATAATTCAGCTTCCTACAGGTGAACTGTACAGCCAGGGCAAGGAGCTGTTCCAGAGAGACGTGCTGCTCTGGTGTGAGGTCTCAGCATACATACATCCAACGTGCAAAAGCATTCAATAGGGACAGCTTAGAAACATCCAGAACATAGCTCCCATACTTCAGGGCCTTGCCTGAAACAAGTTTGCAGTGTGCTTTGCATCATCCCAGCAGCACAATGAAGCCTTGTATCCCCCTTTCTGTCCCTAAGTCCACTTCTCTCCAGCTTTCAGTATCACTGCAATCATGACTCACCAGAACCAGACAATTCCTGCTAGTACAAAACGGTCAGAGGCTGTCAGTCCCTGGGATATTATGCCAAAAGCACAGCACAATCAATTCGGGTACGTTATCATTCAACAGCAACTCTTCAATCAAGTACCACTGCAGCATGCTTTTCCCCCAGTGGATGGCAATCAAGCCATTATTTTCTGTTTCCTCATCTGTCCTGACCCAAATTTTAGAGCTTGCAAAAGCCCAACACACAAATCGATGATAGCACTTCAGCAGCAAAACAAGTATGCCTTGAAAACACTTAAGCAACTGAGTTTAAAAAAATTTTTAAAACCTTAAAAGTGGAAACAAAAACTTGAATCAATATTTGAAAACAAAGCAGTCTGGAATTTCTCTCAAAGAATCTTATTCTTAGCACAAGGGGGTGCAGCATGGCTAGCTGAACATTTTTCCAATATATTTTAGGAATAACTTTCACACAGGCATCATATTTTAAAGAAGGAATTGAAAGCTAATATATGTGACAGAGACCAACCATGAGGGTTAGAAGCAACTAAAGATGCTCTTCCATAAGGTGTTTGGGGAGAAAAACAGCCCAAAAGATGAGACTTCTCAGCAGACACACCATACTTGAGACCAGGTGTTATCTGTCACTTACAGACCTGTGGGTGATGAGTATTCAGGTCACACACACACCTCTTCTGCAGCAACCCACAACACAACTATTCATGTGATAAACACCCACGTCACAGTAGGAGCCAGAGGCAATGAATAATGCAGGAGATCCAGTCACTCTACCACAAAGCATACCCATGGGATATGGAGGCAGCATTTTAGGTTAAATCATCCTTCCCCCTCCAGGGCACAAGCATACTCTTTAGTAATTCTCTCTCCACCTCAGGTTCTGCATATACATTAACAAGTCAATCCCAGCAAACCAGGACAAGTAAGTACAGAAGAAATAGGGACACACAAATGCAATACACCCTCTCACAAGATCACATTAAAATATTACATCATCTGCTCAGCTCAAGAGCTCCACAAACCAGGAACTGTTTCCCAAAAAGGCAGTCCTTTGTTGACAATTCCCAAGAGATGTACTTTCTCACCATTAAGACAATAATTTCTCAAAGCGTGAGTTAAACTAGGCTAAATTAAAATGGAGCCACAGTCAGCCTTTGCTTATAACTCTGCCTGAACCACGACAAGTTATTAAATGCGCACTGCAAAGCTGAAAGAAAGTCTGAATTCGCAGGTCACCTCCTTTTTAAAAAGGCATTATCACCTATGGTTTAGGCACAAATTCTCCCAGTAACTCAAGTTATGTTCCTGTTCTGAATACTATTACCACTATATAATTCTCCACAACGCTTCTTGATATTCTTCAATACTTTCCAGAGCTTATGCTGCACACAACAAAGTGATCCCTCTTAAGAGCATCCTTGAGACTCACCTCACCAGGGCAAGGCACAGAGATAACGGATATCACTACACAAGGCGCTTGGCAACGCCAGCTTGCCTTCTCTGGCACACTCTGCTTTTCATCACCCTGCTTAGTCAGCCACTCTTCCAGCACGCCTGGCCTTCACACAGTTCTGCCTTAGCCTGGGCATGCACTCACGCTGCAGATTTAATGTGCCATTGCAAGGGCTCATCTCTGTCTCACATCTGTGTTGTTGCACACTATTTCTTTTACATTATTTTCATATATCCAAGAACATCTGTATAGGAAAGCTGATCTAGCAAGAGACTACACTGCATTCATTAATGCCCAGGCGGATTCTCAGACTGCATGCCTAAAATGACTGCACTAAAAAAAAAAGTCAGAATAATGTCTCTCTCCAGTTCAGTCATAATCAATTTTAATGATGCTGTTACAAGACCTCATAATTTTGGCTTCAAAGCTAGCTAAAAGACAATAAAGAATGCCTAACTTCAACAACATGTACTAACAGAAATCATACTGATTCTGCACAGTAGGGCAACACATTCAAAACTTTTTTTGCCTATATGTGCTCAGCTGTCAAAAGGGATCATCTCATCTGCCTTACAAGCCTCTCTGTCACTCTCGTTTACCATGGAACAAACTTAAAAAAAATACTACAGCACTTTTTTGCCCCACACTAGAAGACCTTATGCAAGCCTATGAAAGGTTTGGAATAGACCACGGCATACATGCTTAACAGAATTAAGGCAGAACCACTATTAGAAATAGCTATCAAACCTGTTCTATCTCTATCACCTCAAATATAACAACTATTGGAGTTTGGGGGCTTTTGGGTTGGCTTTTTGTTTGGTTTGTTTTTTTAACAAAACAGGGTCAGATAATACTTGGAATTATTTCTTGCTCAGAAGAACTGGTGGTTAACAGAAAAAAACTTTGGTTAGCTTTTTCCTTCATTAATCACCATTGCTGGTGAGCTGACTCATTATCTAGGGTTGTTCTCTTAGGGAAGTAAAAATTTTTTATCAGTCTTTTTTTTACTTAACACTACAGTTCTAGTGCTACTCAGTATTTTCTCAATTCACTACCTCTGATAGGGAGCTCTAGTAATGGTGCAATCACCTGATGAAAAGAATGAGATTAGTTTTCCAATCATCTTCAAAAAACATGCTTACATTTTCCCTACTGTCTTAAAATCTGCAATGAGGCTAAAATCTATGTTTACTTCTACTTTCTTTTTTTTTTAACTTGAGACCTCTGACAGAAGAGATACTGCAGTTTCTCCTGAGAAAATGATAATTAACTATTCTAGAAACAACAGGAAAAAATACTTTTTCCAGGGAAAAGAAATTGGGAAGATAGAAGATACAAACTTATCAGCTACAAAAAGGTTCAGAGAACTACTGTCTAAAGAAAAAACTCAAAGAATGGCTGTCACATGACAAGAAATTTCATATTTACATGCCAGAGAAGTAGGTCTTGTGTCATACATTTGCTTTCTGCACGGACCAATGAGTTCCCATTCTTTTTGGTACGACTCAGACTGCAGAACAGCGTTAACGACGCCTTTACCCTAAGTTACATGAAGTTTTTCCTTCACCATCCTTTGGCTTCAAGAGTTTATTCCTCTAAGCTTAGTCATATTTTACCCTGCAACATGCAAGCATATTCTTAATTAATTTGAAAAATCTTTTACAACAATTGCAGACAAATCATCAGATCCAAACATCCACATGCCCTAAGACCGCAATCAGCAATTCTACTTTAAAAAACAACAACAACAACAACAACAAAAAACAACAAAAAGGCATTTCTCATGAACAACTTCTGCTCAGGTATGATGGCACCTCCAAGAACTACAATGCATGCTCATAAGTCTGATGTAGCATTTACTCATAAAATAAAAAGATAAGACTCCAATATTGATTAGGAAGATTTTCCGAAAGACAACTACTTTAAAAGTGGTGTATTTAACAGAAGAGCAACAGTAATACTGCAGAACAATTATTAGCTATATTGTTTTGCTCAAAATGTGTTAATTTATGTTCTTTCCAAGGTCTCTATTCCTAAGGTTTTAAGACCTAGATTTTTATTCACAAGTGTTGTGTTTGTATTTTTTAAAATAAGCTAATTTACAAAACACATGAGAAGCATCTGTGTCTGTATTAAATCAAAATGGTTTTAAATTAATTTCCTCTTGAATTGAAAGGAAGTTTCCTACAGGATGTCCCACACTTCATTAGGCAGCCAAATGGTAATATTTATGCATCGTGTCAATACTAAAAAGTCAAACCACAGAAATTAAGATTTCACTGCAACATTGCAGAGTCTTCAGTAAAATAGCCTGTACATTGCTAAACCACTTTTATGAAAGACAGGAATGCCATCTCAGAGCAGATCTGATTTAAGCAGCTGTTACCAGATGCTCCAAAAGGAAGCAACAAAATTCCCTAATAATTCTTAACTAATAATATTGCCTAGCTCTAGCTCACTTAGATCTCTATCATTTCTGGCTCTCCATTAAAACCTCCTGTCATCCCTTTGTTTTATTTAATGCCTCAATTATAGAGAATTATGTTGAATTTTTTCACAGTAAGAAACCAAGGGGCATCATATATAACCGCAGTGAGAGAAATCCCATCTCTTAAAACTGTGTGCCCAAATTGATTTTAAGACAGAATAAGAAGCCAGGTGTTTTCCCCCCAAAGACTGCCCTGGATGTGCACTGCAGTGCTTTGTCCTAGCCTTCTGATTGCAAGAATGCCAGCTATGTTTAGCATTTTGCTTGGAGGTACTGCAGGAATGGAGAGTCAGCTCTAGCCACAGGTGGTCAAATTTACTCAAAACAGTTAAGTTAATCAGTACAGCAAAAAAAAACGTAACCTCTTGAAGAGAGACACCAGGACTGGATAGCTTTCAAAGTGAGTACTGACAAAGACTGTCCTGCCTTGGAGAGGAAAGTTCTGGGGCTGTCTGTGTATTGATCCTCTATGGCTAAATTGTGACAAAAGATGTAAAGTATTATGAAATCAAAAATAAGGTGTTCTACTACAAGAAGCAAAGCATATGATAGAACAAATTGAACTGAAATGCCGATAAAGGTCTTGAGGAGACCTCCAGTAAATCAAAGGAAATTTAGTGACTGAACCTAGACTGAGATCTGTGCCACAACTGAAAAATAAAATTCAAAATTCTTTGTTGTTTAAAAGTAATTTTCCTCATAGGTCACCTCCAAGTGGAACTTGGTAGTGTTCAAGTGCAGAATTACAGCTCAAGGAAATGAAATCACTGAGCAGTCACGCACCATGGTTGAACACAGCTGAAATGGGACCACCTGGAAGTCAAAAACATTAAAATTTTCCATCAGACCCTTCAAAACCTAAATGGTGCCAGAAGTGGCTGGAAAGCAGCATGTGAAATAACCATCTACAGTCTCTGCTGAAGTCACAAATGGCAAGAACAATAATTCTCATTGTTTCCAGTTCACCCACCTGGGACGCTATTCTCAGACCTACTGAGGGAGAACTAGCAGCTTCAAGACTTTGTGTCAGAGGTAAGAGTGTGTATGTGTATATACATATGTATAAAAGTATGCATGTGAATGGACCCAGGCACACATTTTACATGCCTGCAAGACCAGCTAACTCAATTTAAATTTAACTTAGCCCCATAGTTAAAAGCAACAGTGAAATGTAGTATTTTTAATTAAGCTCAGTATAAATTTGAAATATGCAAAAACAAGAGGTGGAACAGTATTTAATTTCATGCAGGCAGAACTTAAATAAGAACACAGTTATGGACAAAACAAGTTAAAGTCCATGTATGAACAGGCAGTGCTCACAAGGAATCATTTCATGTACATTCAGCTGCAGAAAGTAAAAGTCAGAGTTGCTGTTCTACAGCTGGCAGAGTGAGGGTAACTGTATGGTTTTACATCTACACTGATTTAAGCTGACTGTCCTTTTCAGCAGCACTTGGCCTTTAGACTGGTTCCACCTCCTCATCACAGAGATATGGTCACAAAGATGCATCTTCTTTGAGGGATTAGTTTTCAGCTAGGTCCCCAAATTAATCAGATTGGAGAGGGGGCCAGAATGCCAGGGATGAGGAGATGGCATGCTGTAACAGCTTGAAGAAGATGGACTGACACCCTTTAACAGTTGCTGTTAACAGCTTTTAAGACATTAATTTTGGAGCAGTCCAATGTGATGTGAAACCATGCCCATAATCTTTCACCGTGCCTTTAAATTTTGTTGAAAGATGTCACATCTGGCACGTGTGACAGGCCAGGAGCATTGCCAGCATTAATGGTTTGGATGACACATGTAACTGGTGTGCTCAACTCTTCCCTGCCCACTCTGTTTTTTCAGTACTGTTTAAAAATAGAAGGGTGAAAAAAAATGAAAGACATTTAATTGGAGTAACATCAGAAGCTTACAGAAATCCACAAATCCTTATCTAATTTCAGTACAGTCAAATAGATCATCCTCATTCTCTGAAGGAGGATGAATAGCTGGCACAGGGACAGACCTGCTCCTTGTGACCTGGGAAAGAAAGGGAAGGGTGATCCCAGCACTGGTCATGCAAAAGCCCCCTCCAAGGATCTAGAACTCTCTGACATTTGCTGCCCACAGTAGGAGACATTTTAAAAGAAACACCTTACGTCAGAAACATCAGCCAGGCTGTGCAATACACAGAAGTCCTGGGATCTTCAGCAAATGCAGGAGACAGAGTACAACAAGCAGCCACCATGTTTCACTTGGAGAAACATCACACAAGTCCCCATACACTAGATACCTGGTCCGAGAAGCATTTACCTGACAGAGATGACAGCGCTCCTGCAAATTGAACAGTTTATGCAACAGTTGCAATAGTATTAGAGTAGACACAAAGATAAAGCTTGAGAAAGCACAAATATTATAGTTCAAATGGCAGCTGAAGTTAAGAAAATGTAACAGAAATCAGGGAAGTGTTCTGCCACAAAGGTACTTTCAGTCACAATAATTTAGGCATAACCTTAAATCAATGAATAATGCTTTGGTGTAACTGCAGGGAAAACCTTGTTCATAGCAGTAACTAGCAGGCAAAAACTGTTCCAAATTAAATCAGTGGAGCTAGGATTCTGTAGCCTGTATTCATAATTACAACCAGTGGGGTTTTTGCATTCCTTTTCAATTACATACCCATTTAGCCAGGTGTTCATAAAATCTTTAAATAAATCAATTTACAAACAAATAACTTCCTAAAATAATTTTCCAGATAATATGCCAAGACAGATATCTGTTTAAAAACCTGACTTGAGAGGATGAGCTAAAATTCTCAGTGTGTCCATGCCAGTCATCACCTGCTATCTGATCTCTTGGCATATTTATTACCAATCATCTTTCCAACTTATCCTGTTTCTGTCTGTACTTTCAACAAGCAGCTTGTGAACTATCTTAAAGAAGTCTCCTAAAAGAAATAAGAAGTCAAACCTATTCCTACTTACCAAAAAAAAAAAAAAATCCATAATTACTATAGCACAGGCATGCTGCTGTATGTTTAAACCTTAACAAAGACGATTTTTAAAAAAACAGCTATTGCTATTCAGCAAGTATTCCTATAATACAGGTTTTGCTGCTCATCTTTTTGCAAGATCACTGTATTAAAGCAGCTGAGAATACTTTTAAAAGCTCACCATACTCAATGAAATACTACTCCGGAAGATAAAGTCCTAATTAGGGATACCAGAATGCAAAACTCACACTGCAGAGGTTGACTTGCAGAAGACCATTAGATTACCATATCCTTCTTTGCTGGTCATCTTACATGCATATGAGGAATTATGCTTAAATTTAACACAATTCTGATGTGGCTCGTACAGTCAGCAAAAACACAGCCTCCAAACTTAAGAGAATGGAGTAGCTAAGTGATGGCAGACCAGGGTACCTGACTACAGTGCTGTAGTAACCGAGCCAATTCTGTAATTCCTGACAACCAGGAAAGAGACTGTGCTTTGTATAAGCTAAGTAAAGATTTCTATTATGAGTTCTAACAGAGTTGCTGTTAAATAAAACAGACCCCAAGAGAGGAAATAAATGTTACCCAAGTCATTTGGCATGTTTACTCTTCTCAGGTGAAACGGACAATGACCCTCCCAGACCGGAGACAGCATTTCCTTGCCAGGGTCATGTCCACTTCCCCCCTTGGTTTTCAGAAAATACTTTGAAATTGTTTGAGTTCTGCTATTGGCCTAGTTTCAGCATATGTTCTGATGTCTTATTTGTAATTACTTAGCCTCTTCATTTTTGAGAAGCGTACCAGGTAATGAAACATTACCCCAACCATCTCCTCTCTTCACTAATTTTGAGACAGATCAATGCTGACATTAAAAAGGGCAAAAAGACTTCTAAAGGGATAACTTTTAAAGAAAAGGACAATCCTCTTTTCCCTCAAATTAGCATGTTTTATTCCAAACTCAGGTCTCTGTGGGGGGACTGACATTGGCTGGACAACAGGTATACACCAAAGCTATTCTATCACTGACCTCCTCAACAGGACAGGGGAGAGAAAGCTCTTGAATCAAGATATGGACAGGGAGAGTTCCCTCACCAATTAACCCTCATGGACAAAATAACCTCCACTTGGGGAGAATAATCTAATTTATTGCCAATCAAATCAGAACAGGGAAATTAATCAAATTGAGAAAATGAAATCATATCATCAAACACTTCCCCCCAATCCCTCCCTTCTTCCTAGGCTTAACTTTACTCTTATTTTCTCTACCTCTCTACCACAGTGGTGCCAAGGAACCACGAACATGGGCTGCAGTCAGCTCACCACACGTTGTCCCTGTTGCTCCTTCTTTCTTAGGGAAGGACTCCTCACACTCTTCCCCTGCCCCAGCACAGGGTCCCACCCACAGGAGACAGGACCCCACAAACTTCTCCAATCTGAGTCCTTCCAAGGGCTGCAGTTCTTCATGAACTGCATGGCTCCCTGTCCACAGGGCACAGTTCCTCAAGGCACTGAAGCATGGGTCCTTCACAAGGTCACACGTCCTGTCAGCAAACCTGCTCCGGAGAGGGCTCCTCTCTCCACAGGACCACAGGTCCTTGCCAGGAGCTTGCTCCAGCATGGGCTTCCCATGAGGTTACAGCCTCCTTCAGGCATCTACATGCTGCAGCATGGGGCCTTCCATGGCTGCAGGTGGATCTCTGCTCCACGGTGGACCTCCATGGGCTGCAAGAACACAGCTGTCTCACCACGGGCTGCAGAGGAATCTCTGCTCCAGCACCTGGAATACTCCTGTATACTGAATACTCCTTCCCCTCCTTCTGCACAGACCTTGGTGTCTGCAGAGCTGTTACACATATTCTCACTCCTATCTCATACCTGCTACTGGTGTTGCACAGAGTTTTTTACACTCATATCTGCTATCCCAAAGGTACTACCTCCACCACTGATGGACTCAGCCTTGGCCTGTGGTGGGTGCCTCTTGGAGCTGGCTGGCATTGGCTCTGTCAGACACAGTGGAAGCTCCTGGCAGCTTCCACAGATGCCACCTCTGTAGCCCTCCACTACCAAAACCTTGCCATGTATACCCAGTACAGGCACACAGAGGCCCAAGGTGCTGCCAGGCCTCCCCAGCAGCCCAGGCTGTGGCCAGCAAGCACATCTGCTTTCTCCTGCCCTTTCTGAACTCCAGTGCCATCCAACAAGTGAGAAGCCAAACTGTACACTGCAGATAGTCTAGCCAACTATTTTAAAACTTCATTCTTAAACAAAGGGCATCTGCTTGTAAATACAAATACAAAGCATAGCAGTCAGCTCTTTCCAAACATATGCTGTATTTTCTCCAGCCAAGACGAAAGGATCGGTTTTAAATAGTGACTAGAAATTCTGCTTACCGTTTTTCTTTCTAAAAGCACCCCTGTTGCTTTACAATTAATATCAAATTTCTGATGCACAAAACAAGACCAATGGTATAATTTAAGCCAACTTAGTCAAAGGTACAAACATTCAAAACACCGTACTGCCTTTACATGTTTAGCACACATGAACTTCCTTTAAAAAACTAACTGTTTAAAACACTCGTCTTCCAATCTGTCTATTACACCAGTACATCTTATTCTAAATGTTACTGAGTAAATAACATCTAGAAACTGTATCTAAAGAAATCTCTCTCTGACACACACATCGTGTCACTGCAGACATTCCCCAGGACACAGGGAGTAGCTTATTCACCAGTACATAGATACAATAGGGCTCTGTCCACAGTAAAGGTGGTAATCAAGTTTTATGCAAAAAGAAAAAAGTGATGGTGCTTACTGGAGGAAATGAAACATAAGAACAGTTATTACAGTTAGAAAAAGACAAATACTTTAGAGGTTTTGAACAAGTGATTTTATTTCACCCAATAGTGCTAAAAGATCAGACCCTTTTTTGCTCTTAAAACCTTCTTCCCAACCCCTATCTCTTGCTCAGAGATGTGCTTTTAGCAAGGATTATGTTGCCTTTATTTGCACAATAAGAGAGAACATCAGAAATGACAACAAACCTCAGACTTCCTCAGGCTGAATCACCCACACCCAAGTACAGTAAAAGCAAACACTTACAACATATAGCTGTATTAATTAGGATACAACTTATGTAATATAAGCATCTGTATTTATTTTTTACCTATCAGTTGAACCAGTGTCATTTACAAGATTTCTTTAAATATTAAGCCAGTGAAAAATCATAGCTGAGGCTAAACATGGAGTAGCAGCACAGAGATCTAGGATTTTATTTTACTAGTTACAGTGAGAGGGGCCAGTTGGGGGTTAGATTTGGTTTGTTTGGGTTTTTTTTTTTTCCTTATAGAATTTTTTCCCATAAAGTCGCTAGGAGACTAATTACTGGGTGCTTACGGGTGCTTCTCCAAAACAATACAAATGGCCAAAGGAAAGAGTAGCACCTTTTGTGGTCTCTGAGAGTTTTTCTCTCTAAGGGAAAAAAAGAGATACCACGAGGTTTGAGGCAGGTAAAGGACAGACATGGGAGCAGCTTTGCTCTCTTGCTCTTGGCATTGGAGAGAGGACGGTCAGGTCGCTCTTGCTGCGGGAGGAGTTCACTGTCCCGCTGGGTCCGTTCCTGAGGAAATCTCCCATCATCTCCTCGTGTGCCCAGGAACTCTGAGCTCTCCTGCTGCCCTGCTGGGCTGAGCTGGACCTGTCCCACCACCGCCGCTTTCCTTCGGCACTGCTTTGGATACGCTGTGTCCCCGCACTGCCCTGCCCTGCCAGGACATCCCTGCCCTTCCAGCCACCACCGCGGAGCTTCTGGTACATCCCACCCACCAGCCCGGGATTTTCTACCATTCCAGCTTGGTGCTCTCGGAGCCCTGCACCGAGACCAGACTGCCCCGGGCTTTGTGAAACAAAAGCCCTCTAGGTTCCTGGTTTCGTTTATCATTAATGCTGTAGTTGTTGTTGTTTGTTTGCCATGTTATACATACTAGTAAAGAGCTGTTATTCCTATCCCCATTTATTTCTTTGCCTGAGAGCCGACTTAATATCAAAGTTTTAATAATTCGGAGGGAGGGCGTTTGAATTCTCCATTCCAAAGGGAGGTCTTGCCCTACCTAGCAGATACCTGTCTTTTCTAACCAAGACAGGGCCTTACACAAATTGCTTAAGCTTATAGTAGGGTGGTTTACAAACTGACTTAAAATCACAACCAGCACATGTAGTATGTGTGGCTTCTTGACAGGTATCTTAGAACAACCTGCAAGAGAGACTCTGTAACACCCTCTACAAGTGCATTAATAACTTACTTTGATGCTTGGAGACCCTCAATTGAGAGTGCACACAACAGAGCTGGAGGAGTTCTTTCCATGACTTCTGAACCAGAGAACTATAGCAAGATCCAAAAAAGTGACAAACCAGTAAAGGAGAAAAGACACAAAGAAAACCAAAGTGACCTATTACTCACAAATAAAATAATCTCAACAGTCAGAGGAGACTTAAGACTAACCATTCTTGTGCCACAGCCCCTGCAAGATAAGACAGATCTTCAGGAATTCAGCCAAACCTCCCCATACTAGGCAGGTAAATTGAGTGCAGAACCTACTGTCACCTACTGCTGCGATTTAGCGCCTTCTAATATTCTTAACTCCTGACTTCCAAGACAGTAGAGGCTTGCTGAAAGTCTGCAAAACATATCCAGAGCCACTTACAAAAGATAATATGCAAGTACACACTACTACCTGTAAACCTTAGCTACACTGTTATTTTGTGCTCTTATGTTTTCCTTTATTTCAGGCCCTTTACAACAAAACAAACAAAAAACACCTATATAAAGATTGCTTGTTTTCAGTGGTAAACAAAGCTGCAATTTATGCTAGCTAATAACAGGACAAATCTATTGTAGGACTTCAACATTCCAATGGATAAGAATAAGCAAGTAATAAATACCTCCATTTAAGTGAAGCCCAAAGCTAATATTAGGATAAATCTTAACTCACAGAAAACCCAAAGGTCTACAAATGGTCTTGACCTCAGTGCACTTCTTCTAAAGCAACCGCTTTAGTTGCTCTGTTTGGTGGAATGCATCTGTGAACAACAATAGATCTGAGGCTGAACAATTTACAAAATACAAGATAATGTATATATCTGAGTCAGTGACTGGACCATTTAAGGGTCAGAGATAGTCTTTCAAAGTAACTACTGCACCAGCTCACCAGTGCTGAACACAGCAATCCAAAGCAGCCATTTCCCTCAGCAAGATGTCTCAAAACAGGGCAGGATTAATCTGCACTTGTATTACTACACTGGTTGAGCTGTGAGCAAACATGCAGTAAACTAAGTCGTCATCTTGGGTTAAATGAAGAAACAGTAAAAGCAGCTCAAGACTGATCAATTGTTAAGGTATCATGAATCACACTTTTCCCTTAGCAGCTGCAGGAGAAGTTGCTTGGTGTCTTACAGGAATAACCCAATCCTTACATGACAACACCTACAATTACTAAATAATGATCAATAGGCTTGTTGATAGTTTAACAACTATCTACTTCTACAGGCTTTTCAAAAGCATCTAACACTGATACAAAGTTTTGTGAAAGGATAAACCTTTCATGAAGAAAGCGAAAGACATGCACATCTTGTTCTCTCAAGAGACGCTACTGCTGCAGGCCCAGCTATCAGACAAGCTGTCAGTGTGAGGACTGACTTAACCCCCACACCACCTACAGCACAGAAGTTCTATACTGCCAATGCTTGTGCTGAGGAAGTATTAGAAACATCTATTCCTCGAGGTCCATTCATGCTTTGCAGCATTTTCTTTTCTGACAGATGTCTGATGTCTGCAAAACTCAAGGCCAAACTAGTGTCAAAGGCCCTTAAGCTGGCAGTGGCACATAATGAACAAGGAAATTGCACCATGTAATCACAACAGGATAATTACTGCATATTTACTTCGTCAGAGGAACACAGGGTGAGTAAAATAGGCTCAGTAACCACTTTGTTGCTGGAGGTTCTATAGAGGCAAGAGGCAATTTCTCACAGCACTGTCTCCTGGGAGCTACAGCAAGGATCAGCTGCTTCCTCATCACACCTGAAAGGAAACCCAGAGGACTAACACCTCTGGGACTCACACCCACAACACAGGCATAAAACAAGCAATATCTGACTGAGGCACAGATCAGAAACAACAGCAACGGTGATACACACAGCAAGATATTAAGGATTCCAGAGCAGAAAGCTGCATTTTTACCTTCTATGAAGCTGAATGGAGAGGAACATCCACTAATGCATTTCATGACTATCTTCAATTTGGGTAATTCCAGCTAGAATAGATCTCTATAGATCTCTTCTCTACTGCAAGAAACCCTTGATGTTTCTGAAAAAATACAACCCGATGCACCCAAAAATCCAACATCTCTGTGCCCTGTGAAACAACAGAACTACAGAAGTTTTGCTCCTCTGCAACAAACAGGTCCTTCTCCCCTTTCATTAGCTATGCTTTAGTTTAGATTTCCAGCCTGCTTCTGTTCAGGAGGGTTCCCACTCACCTGCTGGACTCAGCCCACCCTAAGCCTCCCACACCACAGGAAGTTCAGGGGGACTTTTTCCCTCACATCTCCTGATCTTTTGTGCCTGGTCTGGTACCCTTTCAAGGAGCCTCCACAGGGAGTAGGATGAATTCAGGCAGTGTATTTAACTCACACTTAGTGATGTACAAAACCAAGCCACAGCACTGGCTGAAACAAGAGGGGAGGGCTACATCACACAACATGTCAGGGAAAAGAATCCCACAAAACAAACTAAAAGAATAAGGATTACCTCTTCCAGCAGTAACTCACTGGCTCAGCTGTAATATTAATTTTCATTTTACTCAAATCCATTTGGCTAAAAGGATGCTCTTCAGTTTATAAGAACTCTTCTCCCAGACAAACAGCTGAAGTTCTTTTTTCAGCAGTGCTCCAAACTGAATGAATTACATGCAGCTGCAAGGCTGCAAAGCTGGATGAATTCACTTTACACTCCAAGTTGCGGCAATTCAAAAATAAACAAATACAGAAAGAAGCAGTATTGTTTCTCTGAAAGCACCATAACTGCACCTCCCCATTCAACACCATGCTAAGGCATGTCCTGGACATGGCTTGTGAGTACGGCCGAGTATCACACTGCCCTTCCCGGCCCTCATTGAAGTCAGGAGCTGGGGACTTCTCAAATTTTCACCTTATTTTCCAATCTTCAGTCTAGCAATTCTGTGCTGTTCTGTGAATCTCTGTTCCTTTTAAAAGGGAACACAGCAGAGATAATAGGTGCAAGTTGTCAAACACCATATATAAACCAGAAATCAAAAAAGTATACTATTTGTTTGCAGCTGAAATTGTTTCAAATGCAATTAGTGTATTTCAAGCTACATATTATATTTGTGTACTAAATTATAATTACTTGGATAACTTAGGTACAACACAAAGCTAGTGTTGTATGTAATTTCCACTTTTTTTATCATACTATGCCTTAGTGAGAACTCCCTTCGACTTTGATGAGTTAGTACAGGAAAAGAAATGCAATGCCATATTAGCACAAATCTAAGGAAAGCATTGCTTAGCTAAAATTCCACCATCTACTGTTTTTGCAAGCATCTAAAAACACAGCCAATAGTCACTAGAATTGTTGAACAGGGTTTTTAGAAAGTGGGACATACACACACAAAAAGCGCAAAATTGCAGATTCATCAAAAAATCACTTGGATTTCAGGTCAGCTTCTTATCGCAAAGGTTTTGTAAAATTGCTACTATTTCTTTTTTGGCAGGACATCAAGAAAAAATACTTAAAACATCAAAAAATGCCAATTAAATAACAAATATGTCCCCCAGATACTTTTGACCTCAAAAGGAAATGGTCTCAGCCATGGTGAATGATGCCTGCATTACTCCTCCCCACTTTCAGAGGTATATTCAGGCACCAGTCCTCCATAGGAAGCGATGTGATTTCCCTATGGAGGCACCTCAAGCTAGGTACATTGCTCAGATTAGAGTGGCACAAAGGCGAAGCACCTTCCATGGTCATTTCTGCAGCACGGAGAGCACAGAGCTGAAGGACAGCGACAGAAAAGCACCAATGGCGCCGAACAATGACAGTCGCTGGGAAAGAAGAGCAGAACCCCATACCTTGCTCTCATGGAGCCTCATCCCATTCATTATAACAGTACCCATGTGTTCTGGACAAATGCCACAAAACCAAGTTCAGCAAAAGCCTCCGCACACCGCCAGACAGAAATGCCAACCACCTCATCCAGCCACAGCTGCTGGGGCCAGGTGAGTAGCAGGAGTGGTAAGAAAGGGGGGAAAAAAAGAAAAATTCAAAAAAGCAACACCAACTTCTCCATCCAGAATTGCTGCCTAGTTTTCACCAAACCTGCACCAGGATTTTAAGTACCTATTGGTATGCCAGCATCCAAAGAAGTAGTGCCGAGAATGATCCAGTCCAGAATGCATTGTAGGCATGGGAACTGTATTTGGATTAATTACAGAAGAGTAGTAGATCTAATTTAGAAACTTCCGAGAGGACAGCATCTCAGCTGTACAACTACATTTCTGAGACAGCTGTTGGGAAGCTCTAACTGGCCCTGATTTGCCCACAAACTCTCCAGTTTGCACATGCATCACATAGTGCAGATTTTGGTTTCACTCAGCTGCGTAAGGTCATAACTGGGTGCTCTGGCTCTGGAAATCTGTAAATTTCCATTTTGCTTTTTCAAGTCTGTTTTTACTTATCAGAAGAAAAAAAAAATCCTCTGCTTTGTAAAAATGCATAGCATTTTTATCCCTGTTCCAAGCCAAAACCAACACCAGATGGAAACTCATTTAAAATTCTTACATCTTTCCTCAAGGAGGCTACTACTACCAGCTAAGCAGCCCCAGGAAACAAGAAGTAAATTAAAAGAAAAATTAATGGACTATGAAAGTGATTTGAATTATATAAGATGAGTGAACACCGAAGAAAACTGACCTACCAGAGTGACTTCTTCAAAAATAATAATGTCCTATTATTTACTTTGAAAGCAATGAGAAGTGCTGAAAATACCATCAGGTCCCACCAGATAAGAAATGCACAATACATGTTCCTAAGGACAGTGGAGGAAACCTGAAGTAGTTTCACTTTGCAACATATGTCAGCTCCTAAAAAGATGTAAGGCCACAAACTGACTTGCTGTGAGTCAGATCATGCCAATTGCAGAGACCAAAGACACCCAAAAAGCCATCTCACCTCCATTCCTCACCCTTGGGCTATAAAACAAGTTGAGTGAGAGCGCCAGATCAGGAGAGAGAATGAGACATCTTGTTGTTTCCTGAGTTTCTATCTGAAACATTAAGGCCGCTGCTCTGCATGTCACTGGGTCACTTTTTTTGCTGGAATAATAGGAACAGTTCTGCAGGTAACTCATTAATAATTCATAAAATCTTAAGTGTTTTCCAGCTCTCACTATGAATGCAGAGCATCGTTTTCTAGTCCCGTTTACCACAGCCAGTCTCAACAACAAACTCATATTAAAAATCAGTAACAGAAAAGTTTTCTGATACTGAGAATACTTAGCAAATAGTATAATATGCTTATACAGCAATCTTATTCAGAATGTGTGCAGTGGCCCTTACTAATCAGTCACTACAAAAATCTGAACAGTGAAATTTCTTTTTAAGAAAGTAAGAGCTGTCAAAGTGTTATATATATACCATTTGCAGAGTGTTCTTTATTTAGATTTCTATGGTAACCAGTAAGTAAGAGGACTGCAGTTCATATTTTGAATTTTTTCATTCCCCATAGTCCAAACTAGCAGTACTACGACCTTTTATTCAAGAGGGAAAAAGCAATAAGCAAACATCTTAGGGACTCAAATTGAGCTGAGTCTTTCATAATTAACTTGAGATGGAGTTCTTCTCTAGCATAGCACCAAACAAATCGTTCATTTAAGCTGTCCTTTTAAAAGTAACTTAGTAACAAAACCAGTCCAGCATGCATTACCCACCAGGCAAAAATTTGTCACAACTGGATTTCTGCTGTTGTATCATTTTATCTGTCAAAATGCAACCATTGAAGAGGAAATGGGCAAGTCTGCTCTCCCTCGGTCACATAAGGAATCAAGGACCACATACATTGTGAGAACCAGAACCTGCTGCAGGGGTACCGTACTGTTCACATGGGAGGAAGCATGTTCATTATTAAAACACACCAATTTAATTTGAAAAGCGGGTCAGACAATGCACTGCAGCCCATAGTCACCCTACAGCTCCAGAACAGACTATAGCCAGGCTGGTCCAACAGCAAATTGTGCTTGCTGTAAACACTGCAGGGCCAGCATGAGTAGCATCAGCTCCCTCACCCACACTGTCTGGTTATGGGTTTTCTCATCAAGTCCTCCTACTTACATTTTGGGATAATAAAACATCAGGAAGAAGAACATAATTGCTCTGTTTTGCAAATAATCAGAACTCAAATAAGTATCATTTATTTCTCTTGAGGGAGAACTGCAAAGCAGGAAAAAAAAATCTACCTCTCTCCCAAAATACAAGGTATGTCCATTTTAACATCAGAATTGTATGTATTCTCAGGTATTCACTTACTTCCCTTTGTTAGTCTTGATTTCTGAAGCAGGCGCCAGCCCCAGACACTAGTCAGTTAGCCTTTAGCTCCAAATATCCAAGACTAATTTCCAAAACCCTCAGAGAAATTAATCCACTGGCAATGACAAATTATGGAATATTCCTCTCCCACATTCCACATCTGGCCATTCTCTTCCAAGCATTTCAGTTGTCAGAGATGGTACCATACTCCTACTTCCTAGAAGTTCATGAACAAGTCTGGAGCAAGTGCTCCCCAGCAAGCCCATTTCTTCTCAGTGCATTAAGTTTTTGGGAATTGTGATTCCTCCCTAGACAAAGGCTATTTTTATCAAGGAAAGAGGATATCCTGTTCCCATCTCCTGTGAGTTTTATCATACATCCACAACTCCCAAGTGAAACTGCACAGGACTTTGAGAACTACAGCATTCTGGCAAGAGCACTGAGGGTTTAGTCATGAGGCAACCCAGAACTGCCTAGAGGAAAGCAATAGCTGAATGCAGCACAGCAAGAGCCCTCCACTACCACATTCCCTTCCCACTGCCCAGAAGCCAGACAGATGACCAGGCAGCAGATGACAGCCAAGGCAATCACACTGCATCTGCCTAGAGTCATCAGTGAGGACCACTCAGTCTCAAAAGCCACCTTCTGCCAAACCTGCTTAGCACGAGACAAAAGACACTTGCCACCAGTGATCAGCATAGGGTCAGCCTGCACTCAGCAATGCTTCCGGATGGGACAAGTGGGACATCAGCAACAGCCCACAGCGCAGGACCTCCACGCCCTCATTGCTGCCTGGAAAGCACAGAGAAGATGGCAGAGGCACTCCAACTACCCAAAACATCCTAAAGCACTGAGAGCCAGGCACTTTTTGCAGCTTGGGCAACTCGCAGAGCCAAAATAAAACAGCAGGGAAACACTGGGGAAGGTACACTTTGCTACTAGAGCCCCATGAATGGACACTATTTTGCCTGGTTCCCCCAGGGGCCTGTAAGCACCAGCCACTTGATCCCTCTAGCCAGCTTTTCCCACCCCCAAAACGGTGGTGCCTGAGCACAAACAAAGGCATCCTGTTTTAATATACCACTTTATGGCAAGAGCATGGAACAGCAACGGCAGGCCATAGTCAAAAAAATGACAGAGAACAGAAGTTCTGTGGAACAGAAAGCACTTTCAAAGCACTGAGTTTCACTGGGATGCAGAAGCCAGCAAATGAGCACTCAGTTTCACTAAAATTACTCCAGACTAGTAAAGCATACCATTATACAGAGTAATAATTTTGAAAAACAAGAGCTTGTTAGATATAGTAGAACAGGAATACATTTTCTACCTGTGGCTTATATGCCTCCCTTGATCTAATAAATCCAATTAATTTGAACATCACTGAAGGAAAACAGAGTGCTTCATCTTCCTCATGGTCCTGTGTAATGGAACTAACCAGTTTAAAAAGGGAGAAGTCACAAGTACCTACCAAGAGATGTGTCAGCCAGAGGTAGGTTCCTTGCCAACAAAAACTGCAGCATGTTCATCTCTGCACCTGCACATCAAGCCTCCTAAAAAGCACTCTTCAGAGCAAATCTTTCCTTAGAAACTTCTTAGCATGAGCTATGCTGAAGTATCTCCTACTGCACTCTGCAAGGCACACTGCAAGGCCTTAAATATTTCCTCACTCTGTGCTTGCACATGTTAAGTCATATAAGTCATATAATGATAGATTATCCTGAGTTGGAAGAAACCCACAAGGATCATCGAAGACCAACTCCTGGCCCTGCACAGGACAACCCCAACAATCACACCATGTGTCTGAGAGCACTGTCCAAACATTTCTTGAACTCTGACAGACTTGGTGGTGTGACCACGTCTCTGGGAAGCTTGTTCCAACGCTCAAGCACCCTCTGGGTGAAGAACCTCCTAATACCCCATCTAAACATCCCCTGGTGCAGCTTGCTGCTCTTCCCCCAGGCCCTATTGCTGATCACCAGAGAAAGGGGTTCAGCATCTGCCCCTCTGCTTCCCCACCCGAGGAAGCTGTAGACCTCAGTTTCCTCCAAGAACAAACCACGTGACCTCAACTGGTCCTCACATGGCTTCCCCTTTAGACACTTCACCATCTTCATGGCCTTTCGCTGGCCTCTCTCTAATAGCTTTATATCCTTCTTACACTGTGTCAATCGACAGAGCACTCAAGGTGAGGCTGTCCCAGTGCAGAGCAGCGGGGACAATCCCCTCCCTTGCCCAGCTGGCAATGCTATGCCTGTTACACCCCAGGACACAGTTGGCCCTCCTGG
This sequence comes from Donacobius atricapilla, assembly GCA_013397315.1. NCBI lineage: Eukaryota > Metazoa > Chordata > Aves > Passeriformes > Mimidae > Donacobius > Donacobius atricapilla. Next base: position 406,713 of record WBMY01015330.1, on the reverse strand, counting down.
CTGCCAAGGCACACTGGTGACTCAATATTGTGTTTTTAAAGAACCACAACTCACCATTTAGGTGACACACTTAAGCACATTCTCTCCAGAGAAGTCACTCTGAAGCATCCCCCTGCATTCAACTACTCTGCTTGGTTACACTAAAATGTACCTCCTCAAAAATGCACCTCCTGTGTACTCACCATGCTGCACATTGACTAAGGTCTAGGGAGGTAGTCACTGTTGCCAGCTAATTTCTTTTTGTACTTACCAAGTAATTCCCAGCCTGACTCCCTGACCTTTGCTACTGCATCCTCACAAAACACACCATGAAGGAGCTTCTCTGTTCATCCCATGTTTGATGACTAGACCCAGACTGTCCCTGCTGGAGCTCAGAAACAGCAGGAGTAGTAGGAGGAGATCAAGAACTGAAAGAGGCACCCAGAAGCAACTTTTTTTTAAAAAAGGAAGATAGATAGATATACACCCATATGCCTACTTACACCTTGATCCAAAACACACATGCCTCCAGCAGCCACCACACAGTGCAGGAAACAGTTATTTCTAGATGCTGATACCCTAAGTCGGAGCAAGAACAGTACTAGTCGCAAGAATGAAGAGTAGTTTGGACTGCACAGTGGGACCTCACACCTTTGTTTTTTGTTTTAAACATCAATGCTTTGTTTTGTGAAAACACAGACCAATTTCCATCACAACAATAACAGGAATCCTCCAGAGCATTAGCATCCTTCCCAGTAACAGATAAGGTGAATCACCCTCTGTGTGACCCTACCCAAAAGAGCACCCTGTTGAGCTATGGCACACTGGCTCAGCCCAACCACATTAACACTGTCTCTGTCTCTAACCAAGCAGAGCAAGCTTAACCCAGCTGCAGATGCCTGCTAGCCTCCCACTGTCACAGCAGGAGAAAGGTCACCACCGCAGCAACACAACAGTCCGGACAGAATCTCCCTGCTTTTAGCCCTTGCTCCAGATTTCACCACCACAGTTTCCTTCATTAACTGAAAGACATGCTTGTCAGTAAAGCATCTTTAGCAGCTCACCATCACACACACACATGTTCCAAATAGAGGGGGGAAATACCCTTTTGGTTCATTCAATTACCAGCCAGCCTCCTGCTACTCACAATACTGCAGTGGTACTCCTATACAAGGGCACTTGCTTTTAAACACCAGGGGTGATGGAGGAAAAAAAAAACCCCACAAATCTATGATTCTTCTTCTCCACAGATTGGAAGCACAAAACAAAGAGATCGCTATATGAAAAAACACTGTAACATGCATTTAAAAAAAACAAACCAAACAAATAAACAAATAATTAAAAAACTAAACTACAAACAAACAAACAAAAAAACACAAACAGAAAAAATGGGCTGAGTGGCCCAGCTGTCATCCTGATCACCTTGAGGTTCTGCCATGCTGTCAGGTACCACTGTAATCCACAGGTGCTGCTATTGACGGAAATGCAGCCAGTGCAGAGCAAAGTGCTCAGAAAAGCAAGGGAATAAGGAGGCAGGACTTTGGATGGCTTTTGCTCTAAATGTTTCTAAAAGGACTAATTTATTTAAAACAACTCTCTTTTCTTCCATTTTCAGCATATTTTATCTAGCTTTTAAATTTGTTCTGATCAAGCTCACGTTCCTTCTGTTCAACCAAGTAATCCAACAACTTGGTATGTGAACCACTCAATATTCCTTTTAACATGGAGTTCATATGTCACTGATAACCAGTTCTTAGGATGCAAAAACACATCAAAAATCCCTGTGCAGTTCTGTGGCTCCACATAATAAAGGGCACAAAACTTTCCTGGAAAAATATCTCTAGCATCCAGCTACAATGAAAGGTTAGCACATCTACACAGTCTGGCTGACCCAGATATCAAATGTTTGGCCTCTGTGAGTAAAAAAGCGAAACAGAATAATAGAAGAAAGTAAAGTGAAATTAAAATAACCACAGAAAACCCAGGCTAGGACTAAAACCCCCCTCAATATCCCCACACATGCCCACAACAAAAAAACAAAACCCACTGTGAACACAGGTATTCATAAGGAATGACATAAGAACATTTTGTTGCATTGTCCTCCAGTAAGTGTTTGGATTTTAAGGTCATATGTAACTCTTCAGTTTCCCAAGGAAAGGGGAATCAGATGGCAGCAATCGTCCTTCTCTATTTGTGCTGACTTCTAAGAAAAAAGCAACTAAAAAATTAAAAGTCCGTGGTAGGCACCATGCTACTACAGTTATATATTAGCATTACAGAAATTTAGATTCTTCCATAGTCTGAGGTATCTTTAAAGCATAACTATTCCACCTTTTTGAAATAATTCTGCCAGTGTGCCTGCAGGACTGTAAGGCAGCTAGAAAGAAATATATACCCATTGCTAGGAAAGGACTAGTTGGGAAATGCAGCAACAGCAGGGAAGCACACAGAGCTGAGGAGATGCAAGAGTCTGACAGTTAATCAAGAAAATTCTCCCCAGAGAACAGACTGCTTACTTTCTGCAGAAATCACAAACACATCCAGTTGCTTCTAATATAAAAGTCTGACTACACAGCAACCCATGCCACTAACACTGCAGTCTAATACTTGAAGTTTCACCACAATGGCATAATCACCAAAACTACCAGTTTACACTGTCAAACAGCACCTTAAGACCATACTGAAGTAGTGTTTTCTTTATATTAAATATGCAGAGCACAGACTAAGTCAAAGGTGCACTTTGAAAAGGTAGTCAAGTACTTTTCTTCTAAACACAGATTTCAAACAGATCATTGACAAACGAGAAGACCTAGGAACACCACAGGGGTGTGTTCTCCAAATATTTTGTTCAGAGGGTTACCACAAAAAATGCAAAAGGCCTCCAAAAACCCCTACTTGAATCTAGCCAGAAATGCATACCACACAAGCACAGTCCTTCCACTAAGAGAGCAGCCTATGGGGTGGTTTTGTTTATGCACCGATTAGGCTGTTAAAAGCATTTAGAGGTACCCCACCTACCAGAATGCATTCCTCAGGGTGTGTAAAAACACAAAGGTCCTCTTTTTCACTGAAGATCCTTGAAACTGTAACAGAGAACAGATTGTTTCCTAACATCGATCATACAACCCTGTTTGTGTTCCTACAATTCAACACATTATTCCCAGCATCTAACTTCCTCCTCATCTTAATCCTTTAAATCTGATGAATATATCAGCATTATTTTCCCCACAGAAACCCAAAGCCAATTTATGAAACAGTAAGGCTTAAATACTTTCAGATATAGTACTATAAAAAAACCTTAGAGTAGAGTCTAAGGGCTGCTGTTTAGATATAACTTTATTCACATTACAAAGTAAAGATGCAAAGAACAAAATGTCCTGACAAGTGACTGGTGTTGTAAGTAATGACTATTCCTCTTTAATCTATAAAGCCTTTTCTCCTAACTACAGTCTTGTAGATGTAAAACCAGAAGTAATACAAGTGTACAGGAGTACACTAGGAACATCAGCAGTGCTGAACTCCAAAGCCCAGAGATCCATCCCTGAGATGGCACCAGCCCAAACTGCCAAGGCTGCACGCTGCCGCCCAAGCTCAGGCACATTGCTTCTGGTCCTGAGCCAGATGGCATGAAACGAGCTCACATCTCCTCCATAGCCACAGCACATTTGTGTGCAATGCAGATAATCCTTCTACAACAACCAAGTCTAGAAGGTGGGGGGACATGATACTATTCACTACAAGAAAAATTCCAACAACGCTTGGCTGAACAAGATAGCAAATCTGCCCGCATTATTGCATTTGTATCTTGCCATAAATGCCATCATCTAAAGTCAGCTTGATTCCAAGCTTTAAACTCAACAAATAAAACCTACTTGAGGAATTGCACTCATTTACATATCAAATACTAACAAGCATTTCACTGTTTTAACCCTTTTCTCATTCCTTCACTGATGTTATAACTCGGGTTTCATTTTCTTATTTTCCCATGCTTTTGCTGCATGTTGGCTACAATTTGGTAGAAACATCCTACCACAAGATTGTAAGCTGTGTGTTTGGTAAGATGCTGGAAATGGCTGCTGTCTGCTTGGATTTTAGTAAAGCCTTTGATACCATTTTCCACAGCATTCTCTTAGAGAAACTGGCTGATCATTGCTTGGATGGGTGCATTGTTCGTCAGGTAGAAAACTGGCTGGATGACCAGCCCTGGAGAGTGGTGATGAGTTACATCCAGCTGACAGCCAGTCACAAGCGGTGGCACCCAGAGCTTTGTCAATGGCCCGGACAAGTAGATGAAGTGCATTTGCAGACAGTCTGCATACAACACAAGTTGTACAGGGGGCCATATTGATGTATTGGAGGACACAAAGGCTTTCATAGAAAGAACTGGACAGGCTGGATCAATGGCCCAAGGCCAACTGGACGAGGTTCAACAAGGCCAAAGCTGGGTCGGGCACCTGGGTCACAAGAACCCCCCTGCAACACAACAGGCTGGGGGAAGAGTGGCTGGAATGTGGCCCAGTGGAAGAGGCCCTGGGGGTGCTGGTCAACAGCCACCTGAACATGAGCCAGCTGTGCCCCGGTGGCCAAGAAGGCAAATGGCATTCTGGCTTCTATCAGAAACAGGGTGGCTAGAAACACACCAGAAACACAGAAACAGGGCAGTCATTACTCTGTCCTCAACACTGGTGAGGCCACAATTCCAGTACTGCGTTCAGTTTTGGGCCCTTCACTACAGGAAAACTGTATGAGATGCTGGAACATGTCCAGTCAAGAGCAGAAAAGCTAGCAAAGGGTGTGGAGCACATGTCTTACACGCAGTGGTTGAGGGAGCTGTGGTTGTTCAATCCGGAGAAAAGGAGGCTCACGGGGGCCTCTTCACTCTCTACAAGAGAGCCAAGGTTGAAAAGAGGCTGCAGCCAGGTGGGGGTCAGGCTCTTCTCCTAGGTAACAAGTCATTTGACACAAGGCAACAGCCTCAAGTTGTGCAAGGCAGATTTATATTGGATATTAGGAAAGATTTCGTCACTGAAAGGGTTGTCAAGCATTAGAACAGGCTGCTCAGGGAAGTAATGGAACCACTGTCCCCAGAGGCATTTAAAAGACAAGTAGATGTGGTTCTTAGAAATAGGGTTTGGTGGTAGACTTGATAGTGCTAAGTTAACAGCTGGACTGGATAATCTTGGGGTCCTCTTCCAACATAAATGATTTTATGATAATGGGTACCATCAGCACACTACATGTAGAAACCAATTAAGAGCTGGAAAATATTTGACCCATGTGTACAGAATTACTGACTAATGCTCAAATACAATTTGATCTCTGCAGTTACGTTTGCATGAGGAACACCAAGACAGCATTCATACACTACCTCAAATGAACCTATGCTATTATCTGGTCCAGTCTTCCAATTGTTCCTCAAGTTATGTAATTTTTACAGAAAACTTATCTTTATTCAGCTGCTTGTTTTTTCCTACACTCATGTCTTCCTCTCTCTCTCTATCTATCTATCTATATATATATATATGCATGCACCAAAATCTTAATATGTGAAGTAGAGGCAGGCATAAAGGCAACTTTTTTATAAAAACAAAACCAGAAACCTGAAGCTCCGACCATTTTCATTAGAAGTCAAAGTTATCATGACAATTTTTTAAGTGGGAATTTATTAGTGTTATAATGTTTCCTTGCTTTCACATTCTGGCTAAAATCAGCTGTGGAAACAACAGAAGAAAGGGTGTTTTTTTCACACGATAAACTTTAAGCCAGAACAGAAGCCGGAAGTTCTGGAAGTTTCACAGGAAAGCTGGTCAGTTTAGTTTTATTGCCGGAAGCTACCTCAACATTTCTTTTAACATTTGAATAGAGAACAGATATGAATCTCTGAAAATTAAGGTTCATGTGCAGCCAAATCAAAGCAACACATGAATGGGTGCTGTTATCAAATTGAACTCTAACCACCATCAAGCTCACCACATACATGGACTCTGGTGTGATGTTTTATTTAATAAAGTGATACAGCCTTAGTTCCTCAGAATAGGGACTGTGCATTTTGAGTTAAAATAAGACTTTGTGGGCCATTAAAAATAATACTGAACTGTCACTTCAATGCTCCTGAAAAGTTTTGACTACTCTACAGAAGTACTTGGAAATCTGTATTTCAAATCTTACGCTTTTCCAGTCATGTACTTATAGTTAAGTCATAACAATCAATTTTGGATGGGAGGTAGTAGAAGTCAGCTGGAAACCTGGGCTGAGCCCCCTCCTCACACAGTTCAGAGCAACCAAGAGAATCTGCCAGCTGCCCATTCATTCCACTGCATGGGGGATCCCTTCTCCACAAATTTGAACTACTGTAAGTTTTTACACCACAGAATCAAGCACAGAGCTTCATCATTACTACTTAGCTTTAATTCCAAACAGTTGCTATTTAAAAGGTAACAGGATGTACGTGTGTACATAAAATGTGGACTAAAAAAAAATAAAAGAAAATAGAGTTCTCATGCTTGAGTCATTAGAGATGATATGTTTCTTGGCATAAAGCTAAATAAGGAGGGGGAAAAGAACAAGAACAGCTGGACAAGATCCAAGTTTTTAATGCCTCTAAAGCAACTGACATTTACTGGCCAAAGAAGAAAACACTTCAACTAATTTCAGCCAAAATAATTTTTTTCTTCCTAATTCTAAAATAGCTGTAGTTACCAAGGCAAGACTACCTTACCCACCCAAACTGCCCTCCATTCTTTAAACCAGTGCACTACGCACAGTAGTATCAATGTGGATGTATTTTACGAAATTAATTCAATACAAAAAGCACCCATACTGGACTGCTCTGTGGATACCACTAGTAACTGCCACAGAAACCTGAACTTCTCCAAAGTAACATGGCCAACCACAACAGGCACGCTACTGTCTGAGAGCAGGTTTGTCAGTCAGCAGTTTCGGACACATTTTAAACGAAGTGTGCTTTGCATTGCCCACCGAGCCAAGGAGGAAGCAAGGACTGCTGCGTGTGCCTCCCCAGGCAGCATGGGTTTGCCAAGATAACCAGATGATGGGCAGGTGGTGAGATGCACACGTACCAAGCCCTGGCTGGGAGACCAATTGCAAGCGTCAGTATAAGGGTTCAGTGTGCACAAGAGCAAAGAGTGGCATCCTATCTTCCACATCCTTGTATTTTGAAGTATCTCACAACGCAATGAACTGAAAGGAAGGCTGCAGCAGAGAGAGATAAAAGGTAGGAACCTCAGAAAAACCATCAGTTTCTGATGTAAAGCAGTATCTGACAAGACCATGAAGAGTCTGCAGAGAGAAGGTGACATGAATGGACAAGAAATAAAACACCAACAGATCTGGGTATTAACAAATGTGCACTAAATGCAAGCTTTTAAGCTAGCTATAAAACCTCACAGGATTTTTAACTAAACTATTAATTATGACATCTAGAAAGGGACTTGAAACCACTCAGCAAAAGGTTCAAGATACAGCCATGGTTTAAAAAGGAGAACCTCAAATTACATAGCTTTGCACAAACAGAACTGAGATGAAGAGTAATGTTAGCCTAATTAATGTCTTCTAGAGGACACTAGTGCAGATGCCTTTACTATAACACACTGTGCTAGTCACTTAAAAAGGTGCTGCTAAGCCAGACAAGGTTACCTCTGATAAAAACATAACAAGTCTGACTCTGTAAGTGGAAAAACTCTCAAAATACACTGTCTTCCTGAACAATCCAAATCTGCTGAAATACACCAAGTATGATAAGACAGAAAACCATTTGGAAAAGGAAGCCTGGCAGTTTCTGCTTGCATATACAAAAGAGTGTGAGTGTGTATAAATACAAAAACTAATTCTGGCAGGAAGTCATGGAAGTCAAGTATGGAATATTTTATGTGGGTATCAGGATCAGCAGAATTGTTCCACCTACTCCAGGTTTAGTACTAAGATTCATTTATGAACAATCTTAACGGTACAGGTCTACCTCTAATCTTTACAGACCATGATAAAACAACAGTGGGAGAGGTACCCATAAAACCCAGAGATGCTTCTACTTTTCCCACTAGAAACATAAAGCAGTGACACCTCATAGACAAGGTATTGAAAATAGAGGGACACAGGGTCTGATCCACTCTGACAGCCTCCCCCAGTCTCAAACAGCACCACTCTGTCTGGAACAGATAGAGCTTATTCCACAGTGGGTCTGGCTCTGGTACCAGACAAAATGAGCCCTACAAAGGAGCAGCAGTAGCTGCTGAAACTGGAACAAATTTTGAAGTGAGAAAGGGTAGATTTTTAGACTGGACATAAGCAAAATATTTTTACGATGAGGGTGCTGAGGCACTGGAACAGATTGCCCCCAGAAGTTGTGGATACTCCATCCCTGTAAATAAATGTTCAAGGTCTGGTTGGATGGGGCTTTGAGCAACCTGGTCTACCAAAAAATAAGATGTCCCTGCCCACAGCAGCAGGGTTTTTGGACCAGATGATCTTTAAAGATCCCTTCTTATCCAATCCAAAACATCCAATGACTCCATGATTCTACCTGCCCTATAAGGTCCTCTCTGCCTTTCTTAGCTACCACCTGTACAAAGCCAACCTGTTTGGGAAAACAAGGGAGCACCAACCAAACAGTGTCAAGAGACAAAAAGAAACAAGATATACAAAGACAACCATCCAGAAAACCATAAGGCCCTGCACACTGATTCTCATGCAAGAGGGAAGGACAGCTCCACATGAACAGTACACAAGGGTAACTCAGAGAAATGTTTAACTTCTGCAGAGCTGGCTACATCTCAAGAAGGAAAAATAGCTCTCCTTTGAATGCTTTCTGATGTTAGACCTACCTCTTCCATCGTTCTAGAATACTGACTAAGATTACACTTTGTTGCATTTTCCATCTGGAAATTTGTCAGACATCTACCCCAGCCACAGAGCTCCCCTCCTCCTCTTGCTGTTCCACACATAATACACACACCAGAACCTCTTCCATAAATTGTGCAAAGTTTAAATTGTTTCAAAAATTGCACGCTCAGCATCTGGGAATGTACACATTTCTTAATGAACTCAGTACTGCCTGTGCTGCTGAAGACTTTTCAATCCATTCACCTCAGGAAGCATATATTTAGCATTAACAAAGATCTGTTTTCCTGGAGAAAAAATGTCCTAGCTTGAAGCTTACATAAATCACTGTCCCTAAGATTAAATTATCTTGCTGCCCTCAAAACAAACCCAGATGAATTTCTTTCCAGCTGAAAAAATAAGTTTAATGCCTTTTTCTGCCACTCTGTAAGCCAAAAAACTGTGATTACATTTTTTTGGTGTCCAGAGTTAATTAAGTGGTCCTTGGAGACCATCAAGATTCGCTACATCATCTTCCTTTCTATTCTAGGAAGGCAACCTGTAGTGTTGTCCATGAACACTAAAATGAGAACATTTTGACTTTCCTGAAATCCCACCCACTGCAAGGACTCAAGTGCTCAAAGACCCCATACCAAACAAACTCCACTGAGGAGCTTTGTTAGTCCTCTCCAGAAACAGTGTGGAATTTTGCTCTCTCCATTACAGTGGAGTGAAAGTCCCCCTCACACAGTAACCCCTCCGCAGTTAAGGTGGAACAAACTGGAATCACTAACACCCTTGCATGAAGATGTCAGAGCCCAGAGCAAAGCCCCAGCCATGAGGCAGCAGTCTTCCGCAGATACTAAAAGTCAATGCTTCCATTCAGACAGAAGCCATATGCTAACCCAGTAAGTTAAAACCAGATTACTTTTCCCAACTGTTCCTTCCAGCACACTTCATTCAATGGAAAGAAAATTAAAACCTAGAAAAGTTGTTGTATTCATTAATCTCTGCAAACTCACTTCAATCATAACTGGGCAGCCTAATTGCTCATAAGATTATGCCAGTGATTCAACTGCACCGTAATACTAATAAAAATATCTGCATAAAGTGGGCTGCAAAGTACTAAATATAAAGATCTAATGAAGTTATACATTTGTGCATCATTGCCCTTTCTAATAGAGTTTGGAAAATTGAAGGCAACATACTATTATATATCATGTGCTATTATTCACATAAGTGCCTAAATTACAGAGTTTTGGAAAATACTACTTATATGCCTATTAAAAAGTCATTTATTTCATCCTATAACACACAGACTTCTTTAAAGATTGAAATAGGAAACATGAAAGCGACATCTGAATAGCAAGTCTCAATTAAAAATTATTTTTGCTGCCATAACAACAGCTTTTCCCTCCAGATTTTGGGTTCCCCTCTCACACTGAGCACAGCAAGAGAATTTCTGAACTCTAATTCATGTTCTTCGCATTTATCTTCTTCCAATAAAAAAAGTGTGCTGAGTACAAACTGTGACAGGAGTACACAACTTCTCAGAACACTGTATAAAATTGTTCATACCACTTAAATACAAAGCTAGATGATCTGAATAAATCAGGTTTAGACTAAATGTTTAGACTAGAGGCTCTTGTGGGCAAGAGGGAGGTAAACATCTTCCTCAGATAGAGCAGAGATACAGAAATCATTATTTTAGAAGCAGAGGACACCCTCAAATGTGCAAAGGATGTTTAGATGTAGAGGTACAACCAAGTTAGCCTTTGCAGCACTTGTGATGGAAGCCTTGGCTCACCTTGCACACACAGGGATGAGGATGCTGAGTAGCTGTCAATTGTACAGCCCTTAATGAAGCCCTGGTGATATTTCACACCCAGCTATCACTTTTTGGTTTTCTTCCTTGTTCTTTTCACCTTGGGCCTAATTGATTACAAGCTTGGCTACCACTGGAATTTGTTCAGCTTCACAGCGCACTGGCCAGGGAACCCCACACAGGGGCTGCAGCAGTGCCAGTGGCCGTGGGGAGCAGTCAGCCCCCAGCATCCCACCAGCCCCTCCTTCAGCAGGGGGATGGGGACACGGAGTGATGCCCGGGCACAAAGGGTACTCCAGGTCAGCCGACCTCTGGCACGCTGGAATCAGCTACTCCTCAATACAGTTTTTCCCGCCCTGTGAATACTAACTCCCAAACGCCAAATTCAGGGTTTGATGAGCCTAGCTTTTCAGAAGTAATTTAATATCAGAAATGGCCTTCTAAGCACTCCCTCCCTTCTCCCTCAAAGGATTTCACATCGCTTCAGGGAGACAGACAAAAGCTTCCTCTCAGAATTTAAATATAAACTTATATTCAAAACAGCTTAATTGCCAAACTGCAGTTTATTTTATGTGAAGGGATTTTTCTTTATCATAGAAACCACAGCTGTTAAAACAGTGTCTGATAGTACTTTTTTCCTCTCATCACTATTCCTTCATTAACCACAGTGCATATCTTTTATCTTAACTGTAAAAAGAAGCTCCTGAAGTAATAAGTTACACAACTTCTACTCAAGTTACAAAGGCTATTACCATCCTCACACCAGAGACACATCAACCGCATCTACCCCAACACTGCAGTCACATAAGCAACATCTTTCCCAAATTGTTCTTTTAATCATTCAACATGCATGCCTGCAACTAGAAACACCAGCAGAATGCAACCCTCCTCCACAACCAGCTTTTATAACCAAGGATGCCACACACTGATTTTGTAATAGTAAGAGATAGCACCAAGCTAGAGTGCAACTGGCTGCAGTGGGATGCCTGTTATTCTTCCTTTGACTTCTCCACATATTCTTTTCATCTGTGCTTGGTGATGTGGGCTTGAAGCTCTTGAAAAAGAGCATGAATCTAAAACCACAGACTACATTTAATCTGAATGAGTCTTTGAATGTTTTCAAGAGATTTCTTTTGGATTCAACAGCAAGCTTTTGAAAGAGCTGACAGCGGCACCCATCTTGTATCCCTGTAGATGGGATGGCTGTACTTACATCTAATCCCCAAACCTTCACTGTAGGGGGCAGTTTCCCCAGGGAAAAAGAGAACCCTGGAAAAATGCCTTGGGAAACCCCATTCATAGTGCCATAAGCAAAAGGCTGATTGACATGCTTTCTATGCAAATTGTTAGTATAAAGTTCCCAGTTCTCTGTGTTATCATAGGTTGACTTTTGGTGCAAGAATTTTAATATTCTTAATCATTGTCCTGCATTGGACCCTTCCCTCAGGCCCCACCTTAACTCCTCTCCCACACTGAGGTGCATAAATATCCCTGTCAGACCCTAAACTCTGCCTTTGGCCCGAAGCCATTTGCCCCTTGTTACTGTCTTGATCCAGTTCAGTCCAATACTGTGGACACCTTATTGTTTTTGTGTTACTAAAATTACTTTCCGGACAATGGATCAAAGCTGTCTCTCTCCATTAAGTTGCCATTCGGGCCAGAGTCCCGAGGAAACTCAAAGGGGCCTGATAGTCTGGGCTCAGAATCCAAAGAAGTTTCACTTCACATTATAACCTCCCTCAGCTTCTCTGCCTCTCTTGCCTCAAATCTTCAGAAGTGCAGGGAGTCTGGAAAGAAATGGAATACAGAAAAAGAAAACAAATGAAATTTTTAGCCTTTTGTTTCAACCTCTCTTAAATTAATTCTTAAGTTCATTTATAATGAAGAGTGCAGTTTTCAAGACAAAAAAAAAAATTTTTAAAAAAGAACTTTTACAATAAGAAAGGAGTTGGAACAGAATATCTCAACATTAATGGCTTTAAAGAGCTGAACAGGAAGTTCATGAAAGGTATTCTTGGCCATGAACACTTTGTGGTTTTCATTGAAATGTACTGATGTATCACAACTTTGGCCGAACATCTAACTGCACATATTCCAGGGCATTAGGTAACTTCAGAAAGAAGTCCTCTTTTTACTCAAAAACACACACAAATTTTTAAGAAGGTCTCCTCATTCTAACTTAAAACCACCACTCGGCAACAGGGAAAGCTTCACTTCAATTACAATGCTGCCTCTTGTGTTGCCACTGAGCTGGTGGGCTTTCCCTACCTCTGTGGCCAAAAAGATCCATGCTGGGAGAAGGGGATGATGAAACATATAAGTAACATCAGTCAGGGTCTAGACAGTGACTTTCTATGAAACATTTCTTGTTTCTATGCTGTGGTAAGGCCAGATTGATAAAAGGTGTTGAATTACAGCTAAAGGCACTCTGGAAAAACAAAACACTGCAGCAACAGGAGTCGAGCCAAACACAACTGGATGTGTTTGCAAACCCTGCCAGGCGTATAATGACCATTGTAAAATGTAGCTGTCCTGACAAGGCAAAGGAAAAATGCGCCCAAGCACACGCTATTTAAAGCCTGTAACAGCTAAGGCTGCCAGGCTGCCAATTCCAAAATTCTGTTTATAAGTTCTTTAACAATCTGTTGACTAGTCTTTCAAGGAGAAATAGCTTGGCACACTCAAAGACTTTTCTTCACTTAACCCTCAATAATAAAAGAAGAGTCGGCTTGCAAGTAAACCAACAACTAGCCAGATGAATTTCCCTCCTGCCAATTCCTGGATGTTTTAAATAATAATAAAATAATAAAAGAGTTGACCTGCAAGTAAACCAACAACTAGCCAGATGAATTTCCCTCCTGCCAATTCCTGGGTGTCCCACAATCCCTGTAGATGTACCTACCATGCTAGTTATCTTTTACATGACCAAACACTAGATTGCAGCTGGCACTTTGAACACCAGTGCTAAGAATCCAGGTGGAGAAATTTCCCCAGGGACTATGGAAAGCAAGGCCTTAAGGGCACCTATATCTCAAATCTGACTCAGTAAGAAAAGATAGATGTGTAACTATTTTACCACCAACTGAACAACATTACTCAAGCCACCTCCCTCTACCTTTTCCCCCAAAACACATAAGCGCAGTTACCAAGTATTTAAAATATGCAGGAATTCTTACATAAACTAGACATGTGTTGAATTCCCCAACACTGCCAACGCAGACAGATCCTTTCATGATTAGGCAGAAAGTGGTTATGCAGGAACTGAAGGAAGGCACCTTCATGGCAGACACACAACATTCATCACCCCTTTGTTCTGATGTCTTGCAACACAAATCATTTTATTGGTCACTAAATACTATGTTTCCATATAATTTTAAAATTGTTCCACAGTAAAGTGTTTTTCTCACTATAGTGCTTTCCTCTACCAACACTGAAAATACTACTTGAGTTAGGCAGTTTAATATGAACAGGGAGGCTTAACAGAGAATGAGGTGAATTTAACAGCAACCTTTAATTATTTGCTTGGGGTGGGGGGGGG
>WBMY01015330.1:377433-392512 GCA_013397315.1 Donacobius atricapilla | reverse complement strand
GGTGTGTCTGATTAGAACTAATCAGCCACACTGAACTTTCCTATCCATTTCAACCTGGGGGAAAGTTTTACAGCAGGAAAGTGTTAATCTTTATTTCTGGTCACACAGAGACATGAGCAGGTTACCCATCGGGGAGGGAGGTGTTCTGCCTTAATTGCAGTTAAAAGATACATCTGTACAGAGAAACCCCAAATAACACTGCAAGTTTACATCTGCCTTGGCAGGGAGCAAAACACTAAAAGAAACAGGGAGAGATGGTTATGGTCCAACCCACCACAGCAGACTGAAATATCAAACAGCACATATGTTTACAGCTCCTCTGCTCTGTGCCACAGCTTTCCTGACCTTACTCCCATTGCATGATGTACAAAACCCATTAGGAATTGTCTGTTGCTGTGCTCCTGCCTTCCACACAAAGCCATACTTTCTTTGAACACTGCTCTGTATCAAACCCACTGCAGTCCGTTAAGCATCGCTAAACACAGCTACCCTACTTCACAACATACTGCAGATTGTTTTAGAAGGGGAGGAAAGAAAAAACGTCAATAAATCTTTAGCTTAGGGCAATTATAGCTTGTGTTTTGCAGCTGCTCTAGAGCAAAAAATATGCTTTATGGCAAGAATTAAGAGAATATTTTCAATCAAAGCATATCTTGATCTCAAACTTTCACCAATCTGATTCAAATCCCAGTCCCCCCTCATCAGATAAGTAGTTTCTCATGGGTTTTGGATATATATCAAATTTTTAAAAGTACCAGCTGAACCACTAGGACTAAAAGTATATCTCTGAAAAACAATCCTGAAACTACAAAGGTGTCACCATCTGCCAGTAAAGAACATCAAAAACACACTCCAACTTGGCTGAAGCTTGGACCCTGTCAGCTTAAAGCCAAAGCATTCAGAGCCAGAGACTTCAAGGAGGAAAGAAGCTGTCTCTGCAAATGCTCATTGTGCAAATGACCCAATGTCAAGACCCAATGTCCAGCCTGGGAAGGGAGAGGCATAATTTTGTATGAACAAAGTGACATGGCCTTCAAACATGATTCAGGGCCCACTTATATCAGAGGGAAGTACTTCAGCACATCTATTCTATTAGCTCCAGTAGGCCAAAATCAAAGTACTGAAGATGTTAGCCTAAAATGCAAAAGCAAAGCCAAAGGAACAGCATAATTGCTAAGAGAAATGAACAAATATTATCCTGGTAGGTAAAAATGTTTCCCCAGAACATCAAAATCCCTGTCATAACTTAATAGCAGTACCCCAAGCTACTCAGATTCAAAGGTTTTTTAAAAATTTTGGAAACACCATATTTTGCAGAATTAAAAATGCACAATGCCATATTTACTCCTGACCACGAGCGACTTAAAGTTAACACCTCTCCTCCGTCTTATCTTACTCATGCCAATTCCAGTGGGTAACTTAGAATTAGCATACCACCCATCAGTAACAAGGGTGGCAAATGCTTTCCTTTAGACAGGAAAAACTTATTTCTACACTGTTCTTTGAGCCTAACACAAGATAGATCTTACCACATGTATTAAAGGCTGACCACTGATTGTCTACATAAAATCTTGAATTTCTGCCATGAAGATTTTAAATACATTGGAGTATTTAGAGGAGCTAACCTTCATTCTTGCTCTAATATCTCCTCTGTTGGCCTTACAGAGCCGCCTTGATTTGCCACGCAGATCTGCAAGGAACAGGAAGAGACTACTTGGATTATTGCTCCCTGTCTTCATAGGTTGGAGATGGCAGCCTATAACTTACATATCATGAACTGGGGAAAGCTGAGAGCAGGGAAATCCTAGTACTGCTCCTAGGACTGCCCATCCTTCTCCAGCACTATGTTCAAAGATTTGCACTAAGTAAAAACCACTTACACACTGTAATGCTACAATGACATTTAAAAACATCAGAGAAAGGAGATGTCCTTCGGTATTTTGAAGACAAGCAACTCTAATATACAAACTAAGCCCCAGACCTGGGGGGTTTGGGTCACACACAACACAACTATGAACTTGATAAATTCAGATAATGATGGTATTTAATAAATACTAACGTATTATACAACCTTCTGTATTTAACAAACTGTTATTATAATTATGTAGGCAGTGAAGTCCTTGCCAAAGCTTCTGTAGCAAGAAACACCAAAACTCTGCTGAAGCTTTTGGAACTCACCTCCAAGCAGCCAAATAGGAAGCTGCAACCACAGTTTGGGAAACCATATAGCCACAAGCAGTTCAAAGCCCAGAAACTATAGAGCACTTCTCCCTTTTCCCAGGCTGAGCAAGCCAGTCCAATCATTCTTTGTGCCACTTCCAAGACAATTAGCAAAATCTTTTTTCAATTAGCTTTTCCAGAGCTGTGAGCACAAAGAGTACTGTACAACTTCAGAAAGAAGAAGTGAGATCAAAAACATGCAAACTGAGGCAGAGCTGGAGAAGAGGCAGGGAAAGATCAGATAAAGCAAGGGACAAGAATTCCCAAAGGGTGTCCCCCCGAAATGCTGGGTACTATGTGGGGTAAAGCCATTGCTTGTGTTCAGAGCAAGGAGCCTTCTTACACCAAGTTGGATTTCAAATTATCTCACTACTTTTTATCAAAATAATTAATTTCTTCCTAGTCAAGAACTCCACAGTATACTGTATAATGGCTCTACTTTTTCTGTATAAGGGTTAAATACATCTATAACATCTCGTTTAATACCAGCAAGATTAATGCACCTTTTGAGCACTCCTAACTTCTGATAGACAAATTTTTTTGGCAACATCCCACCCCTAGTCTTCCCCAATCTAGGCATCTCCTTTGCTCTTCTATTGTTTCCCCTTTCGTACAACCCTTAACTGCTTTGTAACTATTAACCACTGCCATAACAAATATTTTATTAAAGACCAGACAAAGTAAAAATGTCCTGACTCACATGTTAAAGTAGGAAAAAGAAAATAAAGGGTCATTTACTCTGACATAGTCCATCAACAGATTAACTTATGCTGCATTTGGTACCATTTTCCATACGTGGCTTTAACTATTCTTTCCTCTAATAGCTGTTTTAAAACTTAACACTCTGACTGTTTCTTCTGTAAACACATACTGTGCCTCAAACACACCAGGGCTATTACCACTCTGGAAAAGAAATAACTTTTACATGTTTATATTCTATTAGAACCAAATCAAGAAATATGCAAAGAATGAAAACACAGTACTTCATTGCTCAGAGTAGAGGTTTAAAAAACAACCATCCAAAAAAATCATGCAGTTCTCTTTCAAAGAGTCTACAAGAAAGATGGAGAAAGAGGATATAGTGCCAGGAAAAAGGGAAATGGCTTCAAACCAAAAGAGAGTAGGTTTAGAGTAGATACCAGGAAGAAATTCTCTACTGTGAGGGTGGTGAGGAACTGGAACAAATTGTTCAGAGAAGTTGTGAATGCCCATCCCTGGGAGGGTTCAAGGCCAGGTTGCATGGGGCTTTGAGCAACCTGCTCTAGTGAAAGATGTCCCTGCCCATAGCAGGGGGGTTGGAACAAGAGTTTTAAGATTCCTTCCAACCCAAGCCATTCTATCATTCTATTCAGAGAATCAAAAATATGTTTAGCCACCCAAGAAAATAACAGCTTTTCCTACAGCTTCTGTTTCACTTACTCCAAGAAGCAGCAGTCTGCTGAGAAGGACAAAATCAATGTTTCTGTTTTCCCTCCCAATATGAAAAGTCACCTCAAGGAAATCCACATTTTCCACAACAAAATATACCTATTAATTTCTGTGCTTTACAAAATACCTAGTATAGAGCAGCTGCATTGCTATCTCTGTAACCACCAGTAACCACCAACACCAACTGCAGACAAGCACAATTGTGTCACAGTCCTTGAGAGGTGTTAAGCCACTCCATGCTGGGGAAGAGACACGTGAGACCTGTCAGCTCAGTTAGCGGCTTGCAGAAATTTCCTCAGAAATCCCACACAGCTGTACTGAGATAACAAGTATATGTTTGTGTAAAGGGGTCACTGATGTGAAATTAAGCCACCAAATTTCAACGAAATTTGATACCTGAGAGCGTGAGAATTATTTAATTGGAGTAAAGCTCTACTGCTTACATATTCTAAGTTTAGTTGGAGCAGCAATTTATGCTCTGTATGCTGAAAGGTTACATACATGACAGTCTTAATAACAGTCACTCAAAAATTCTCAGAAAAAAATCCCAGTACTATTCTCACTATGGGATGCACAGGCAATGTGTAACCTTTCTTTTATAGCACTAAAAAGTGCGGCACACGTGTAATTAAGGCATCAGAGTTCCTTAATAATGATAATAATATGATCCCACGTCTGATGGTTGGCTGCAGTTTAATGAAACAGAAGAGTAATTAATGATTTACACAAAACCAAGATGGAGACTAAAAGTAAGATTTGTTTCCTCTAGACAAAGACAGAAGGACCCAAGTGATAATGATTACCTGTGAATATTCAGGAAAATAGATAATCTGTCAAAAAAGCAATCTCAAAATGTCTAGTATACTATCATCACTTCCAGCTCCTATTCTTATCCTCAGGAAAAAAAAAAAGAACAGACTAGTTTCTTTTGTATTACCAATGACCCTACTCAGAAAATTATTATGGTAACTACTCTTTCTTTTAAAAAACAGTTGGGTTTTTTTAATACCTTCTTCTGCCCTTATAATATGGGCCAGCAGTCAATTACCATCGCACAGAAGGAAAGTCCAAAACGTGCCACTTGCCTGAGTGGTGGCATCAACAGACCTCCTTTGGCAACACTATCACTGCTGACATGCAACTTGCATACAGTTTCAGTTCAAAAAATTAATACAGTTTAAGAAACTCATCTATCACAATCAGTATTTGCAGGGAAACCCCATCAGTGTGGTAGGACCTAAACACAGCATCTATGTAACAATTTCATTTAGAATGCAGGGAAAAAAAATCACAAGACTTGCTCCTTGCCTTCTCATTTCTAATATAAATTAAATGTTTATGCTTGCCTGACTCGATGTAGAAAGGAAAGTATAAAAAGAGTAACTGAGTCAAGAGTGTAGTTATCCAAAGTTGTATTAATGTGGTGAAATCCATGTGACAACAGGAAAAGCAGCAGATCTAAAAATTCCTGTCAGCATGCTATTTCTTAACTTTGTACTCAGAGCATCTAATTAAAAGCTGCCAATTCCATATTAACATTATAAATGCTTTGCTTTTTCTTCAAAGATAAATGTCTTAAGAAAAAGGTGGTTTTAAACACAGATACTGTTATACCATGGAAAAGCATGGAGTAAGTGAAGGAAATGAACAGATAAAAGCCTCCTAGCACTACCTCTCTTTGTAAGCAAGAAGCAAATTTTGTGATCTTGATTCTGACAATAAGCTGCTCTTCTGAAGTATCTGAAGTTTCTGAAGTCATCCCCGGTGACCCTTAAGACAACAGCACTAGAGTTAGATTTCCCAGTAGGGCTGTCTTTTTTTTTTTTTAATACTTGCTCCCCATCAGAGGGTATCCAACATGCAATGTCACTTCACTACAGTGCTTTGCCTCTGTCAATCCTCAGCAGACCCTCAGTAAAACCAATCTACTTCAGCTGCATTACTTCACCGTGTAAAATTGTGATGTGTTCTTCACGCACCAAAGCCTAGTGCTTCAAACTGAAACATTTTATCAAGTCTAGGATATTGTGTTGCTTTCTGGTTATGGCTAAAAGCTTTGACAATATCGATTTCAAAAGTAGTAATAATTTTACTACCATTTCCTGTGTGCTATGCAGAGACCATCTGAGGTAAGAAAGTATTAGCCTCCACAAGAGTCAAGCATTCATGTTTGCGCTGCTTTGTTTCAAAGAAAAAGTTCTTTCACCCACAGCTTCTGAAAGAGGTAGAAACATAGCTAATCAATGAGCCTGTCACTCTTGACTTACAAGCCTTTGGAAAACACTAGTTTTTAGTCATCCATTTTTACCAACCAGCTGTGGCCACTTGACAAGCTCTGCACAGAGTGTCTCATGGCTTATTAAGACTCCCTGTTGTGCTGTGAAAGCATTTGAGGTAGCTTATGCTTCTGAATTAGAGATAATAAAAGCTACAGACATTATTACATAAGGAATAGCCATGAAAATGCAGAGAACATAGCTTGTGTGTGAAACTCTCATGTGGAAACTTCCATTTCTGCAAAACAAAACACAATTATTTTCAAATTCGGGTACTTAGAATCTTACAGGATGAACCTTGGCCTGTCCTTAAAACAAGGAGAGGAAAGAAAGAAACCTAGAAAACATTTTTAAATGGATTTATTTGTACTTAGCACAGACTATGCTTCCCCACTGTTCCACGGAAGAGTCTTATATCCAGGTTAGTATCTAACTCTGTGCAAGCGACTTAGGCTTATTTTACTGTTGCATTTGGCAGCAAATTGCATCATCTAGTTCCTCTGTAGAATTAAAATTTCTCTTCATCCATTTGTGTACTAGCTCCTGCCTCCACCTGAGTCCTCTGGCAGGTACCTTTCCTGAGCCAGCCTTTGGGAGCACCAATATCTCCATTTTGGAATTGCAGGGTATGTGTGTCACTCTCCTTAGAGCATCTCTGCGGCCAGTTTTTAAAATCTATTCAAATTCAGCTTCATCCTCTACCATCATAGATCTAGAATTTCAACACCTCCTTTCAAGCTCACCTTGCCCAAAGAGGATCCACATCCTGCCGTAACAGCACATTGCATCTACCCATGCTTAAAATATTTACTTGTAACCTCAACTCAAAGAACCCCGGAACGGGGAAAGCCCAGTTTTCTGTTTAAACATTGGCTGCCTGAGGAAGTTACCAAGTATTTGCACTCAGCAGCAGGGAAAACTCTGGACATGCTCACACTCTGTGCCAAGCAAGAGCTCTCTAGGACAGCCTCACTACACTGTGCAAAAAAGTATCCACCTCATTATTCTGGGAGAACTAATGACACTAGTACAAACATCAGCAACCTGGGAATTTTCCATCCCTGTACCACAGCAAAGGCAGTATAGGCAGCGGAAACTAAAGCTCAACACTAGCTAGGTTTGAAGTTGGATCAGCATGTCTTGAATCGGCCCCACACTGTCCAGTCTTGGTTTTACAGCCAGCACGTGTGGGCTGATGGTCTTATTTTAAACCTTTGCATATGTGTTATTTAACCTACAGATTTAAAACAACTTTGGGACTTACAGACATGAACCTTAACAACTTTTGAGGAGTAATAGGATTTATCAGGCCAAAAATTAAGGGGTTACAAACTCAAATTTCTGATTTACAGCAGAAGATCATATTTCCTAATTTAAGTCCTGGTGCAAGCTAGGATACTAGATCAAGTGCTATTTTCTCTAGCTCTATATTTACACTTTAAGGACTACGTAGAAGCACAGAGCAGAAGCAAAAAAATCAGTTAAATGCCTCAATTGTGAGCTTTTTGGGGGAGGTTCAGAGAAGTTTGGGTTACGTGTCTTCAAACAGGTTTTCAAAGCAGTATAGAACTAGACATCCATCACAACTCAAGGAAGGAGGACCCAAACTTTAAATTTAGGAAAATAATAGCTTTACCTTGCACATGCACAGAAGCTTAGGAAAGCATTGCGACGAACAGAAGGTTTTTTCTTCTCTTCTAGCAGGAGGTGCAGATGAAGAATTTCAGCCTCACCCATGCAAAATTAGGTATTTATTTTGGATAAATACGACAAAATGTTTTCCGCCCAGCCAGCACTCCTACCTGCTGGTTTGGCAGCAGCAGAGCCAGGCGCTGTGCTGCAGGATGGCAGGCAGCCAGCCACCAGCTCCTGGGCCTCTCCAGAGACTGGCAGGCTAGGCTGCTCAGTGAAGCCTCAGGGTTACTGCAAGGCAAGGACAGCAACAGCTCTCAGTTGCCGCATCTCTGAGCCTACAAGGGTTACCAGAGCCTCTGCTACCAGGGAAACAGCAAATTTAGGGATGCACCTTGCCATATCCTGCCTGTCAGCTGTTCCCTTCCCTGTAACATCTGCACACACATTGGAAAGGAGGGAGAGCAAACATCACTGCCTGACTTGCTGGTTGGACCAGGGAAGCACTGAGGGATCCCCCTTTTTTCTGCCAAAAACAAGCAAGTAAAACCATATCATGTCATTGCCCGTGTTCCTACACACTGGCTGGCCAAAACCAGAGCACGGAGACTGCATTTTAGAACCAACATGCAACACATGTTGGCTGAGTTTTAGCCCAAAGCAAGATAGAGAACAACAGAAATGTGACTCCTGCCTGAGGAACAAACCTTTAACAATGCTCTGAGGATCCCGTGACTTCAGGACTTCCTTGGCATCAAGCCTCATTGACATCCCTCAGAGTGTACCAAATGCCTCTCTTGATCCCATTCCCCACACAGACCCCTCACTGAGAATTCCTGAATTTTCTGTGATCTGCCATCAAGAGTTACACTTTAGTGCAAGGGCATCACAATATTGATATGCTGCAAAGACAGACTTCCCAGGGAACACTTAAGCCATTTCCCTGACAAGCAGCACCATCTTTATCACATAAGGACATATCTATATTGGTTTTCAAAAAAGAATTACAAGTCCCTAAATGCTCATATGCCTCTACCAGAAAACTTCCTATATTTTGGCAGATATAGAAGAATTTTTACCCATGTTTAAATCCATATTTGCAAAAGGAAATATACAGGATATTTCACTGAAAAAGTTTGCACATGTCAGTGCTGACGTAACAGCATGCAAAGATTATAAAAATAAGGTTAAAACACACATACATAATTAAGCATCGTTTGCCAGCAGCTCTTGCACATGCTCAAATAATAACACATGCTTAAATCCAATGTTATTTTGTGTTACTTCAATATCCCTTGTTAGTCATCTTACTAACCTACAAAGTTGGTAAGATGACTAACCTTACAACCTAATCCTCAGGAACCTACATAACCTACAACCTAACAATAAGTCCAATCTGAAACATTTCCGAGAAGCAAACATCAAATAATTAAAAATATGGTTTTTTTCTAATGGTTCTCTTTTCAAATACACAAGTATTATCAAACATTTTTCCTAAATTTGAGAACTTTTTAAGGGAAAAAATGTCAGACTCCTCAAAAAAATATTTAAAAATCCTGTTTGTCTGAGTACATGTATCTTTTCATACACAGCTGTGTTAAACCACTCCCTTTACTGATGGTTCTCATGCTGTTTCACCGTTTTCTTGAATTATGGTGGGAAAAAGAGAAAGGGAAGGAAAGAAGAAGAAAAAAGAAGAAAAAAAGCAGGCAGGCTCCCACAAGACCAAAAAAATATGAGTTATTTCCCAACCTGCCACTCCACCAGGGTGCTTGACCTGGTGAGATCTCACATTCCCCAAAGGTTTTACACCCAGACAGGTATCAGTGGAAAAAAACCCCAACTAACCAACCAACCAACAAAACACCAACAAAAAAGCACGGAGATCCTGCCTCTCCTGCTCACATAGGAGGCATGTAGGGTGCCAGCTACACAAGATCATCCCGTAGTGCTGAACGTTTTCTTAATGCCACATGCATCCCAATCACCCAGGCTATCTACTGTATTTACTTCCAGATGAATCTTGCTGTAAGTTCATAGACTGTAGCCTATTCGTATGTATCTCCAACTCACTTAAACAACTTAATTAAACTTTCTTTCCATTATGCTACATTTCAATCCCAACCTGATTTGTCAAGTGCAAAGTTCTCCAGGGGAGAGCATCCCCCCTCCTTATTTCTCTTCCTTGCAGTTCCCTTTCATGTTTCATGGTGGTTCTCTGCACCGCTTCCTCCATAGCTACACAATTCAACACCTTGCTAAGAAATATCTCTTCTAACATTAAGCCTCTTCGCAAATAGAATTAACAAGGCAAGTGCAAACACAAGAGCAACGAAGTGGAAACAATAGTTTGGGTAAATGAAATTCTATATTACGTATATAGGATGGCTTAATGTCAAGCTCCTCATTTGCTGAATTCTGCAGCTGGCCTGTAAGAACCCTGCAGCATCTCCCTTCAACTCATCTGAGAAATTATACTTACAAGGTTTCCAGTAAAGTCTTAACTAATTTGTGCCAATATTAGTCACACTAATGACTGCCGTTTAATAACTGTTTGGAGGTACTCCTATCCTGAGAAGGAAAGACAATAAGAAAGACAAAAAGTGTTTCTACAACAGATGACAACAAAGGATATAGAGCTTATGGTAGTTTCTTCTGTTAAAACAAGTTAATTCATACAGGTAAGGAACATTAAGACCTGTCAATTTCCTTCTCTTTGGGAATCTGTCCTTCACACAGAGTAATACATTGGGAAATCTCTCTCCATAATCAGCTAATAGATATAATGAAAAAATCAGTTGTGACTAAGAGAGTACTGCATGAAACATATTTTAACATCAACATTAAATCCAAATGGTATTTTTAAACACATCATCTACACTTGAGAT
This sequence comes from Donacobius atricapilla, assembly GCA_013397315.1. Taxonomy (NCBI): domain Eukaryota; kingdom Metazoa; phylum Chordata; class Aves; order Passeriformes; family Mimidae; genus Donacobius; species Donacobius atricapilla. The sequence goes on along the minus strand of WBMY01015330.1, from coordinate 382,068 downwards.
CTGCAGAAATACTTCAGAAATGTTCCTTTTGGTGCCTTTGAAAATTAAACTGCACTAAAGCTAAACAAAAACAAACCTCCAACAAAACAACTAAACATACTGCAAAATTGCTTAAAAGTATTTCGTGGTGAAACATGACTAGTGCTGCCAGGAGGGTTTTCCCAAAGGCAGACAGAGCTGATACTTAGTCTGACAGGGTATATTATCTGGGGTGCAATGTAATCCAGCAAGGAAGACAAAGGAAAAAAGATTCCCCTTAAGTGTTCTACAGAAAATAAGAACAGCCAAACAGTAATAAATCACTGTATTATAACTCTCTTTTGACATAGCTACAGGGGGACACCACTGAGACTTTAGTAGAGGTTTTTAAATTGTGAAGTCAGACAGATTAAACTGTCAAATATAAGTCTGCCAGGAGTCTGCTTAAAGTACTTTACAGCCATAACACTGTTTGTAAGGTAAAACAAACCAGAATCATAGACACAGGCTACCTGGGACTGAGATCAGAAGAAAAATGTGCATATTTTATTTTCTAGGAAACTTCCCTCTGTCACATATTACCTTTAATGCATTACTACTCAAGTTAGTAGTTTACATTCATGAATTCCTAGACTGAACTGCATCCAACTTCATTCATCTGAGATCAGTGTCCAGTATCAAATGCAGCAAAGACTACTGATAAAGGCACATATTTGCATCAAGTTAATCATCCTAATTGATAGGCAGACCACTTTAAAAATGCACTAATCAGTGTTACACTCAGATGCAGGGTTTGTTCAGCAGTAAAAGTCACCATCTAAATACTTATCCAAACAAATATCACATTTTCAGGGAAGACTGAAGCTCAGCACATTTCAGTTAAAGAAAGAAAATGGCTTTAACATCGGGAGATGGAACTATGAGGCTGACTTTAGATCTCCAGTTAAATCGAATTTCATCTTTTTAAGTCATAAAGAAACCCACTTTCTTTAACAAGGTTAACTCACTGTCCTGCGAGTGATGGAGGCTAAGTGTCTGTCTGCTGTCTTTGTCAGGGCAGACTCCGACATTCATTCCCCGTCGCCTTGCTGCAGGGTCTGCTCTTACACCCTTGGCAACAGACTTCAGCAGCCAGGACCTCCCAGATAAGGCACAGATAAACCAGTGTTCATTAGCAATCCCAGGGCACTCTCCACAAGCAACACTTCCCTCAAATTCTTCTGCCAGAGCTCTACAGCCTCCCACCTGTAACACCCCTTGTAGGTGAATGGAAAATGGTAAGAGAGACAATAATCTCAGCAGGGATCCAGGGGAAGCTAAGCAGAAAGAAGGAATTCTTTTCACAGCCAGAAGCAGACCTACAGACAAGCAGCACTCCTGGCTCAAAGCCATAGAAGCTGCAACAAGGTCCCAGGAGGCTGCAGACAGACCAGACAGGCATTTGGAACCAAAAGCCACCAAATGTTTTAAAGGAAAAGCTTGCACCCAACTCTGGTAACACCAAGCTAAGAATAGCCAGAGGTTGAGACAGTATCTATAGAGGACGTTTTGAATAAGGGCATTCTGTTCTCATTTTTCCTTTGACATCTGCTTACATGGTGACAGGAAAAAAAAAAAAAAAAAGGTTGCAGAAGACACAGAAGTCAACAGATTACAAAGAAAGCAGGGAGAAAGGTAAAAAGAATTGGGCAACTAAAGCAGGACACCACACAGCGCATGCAAAAAACACCCTCTGCTCCTTAAATCTCTGGGGACAGCATAGTGAGACAAGGAAACAGGCACAGAGGAGAGGGGATGCTGGTCATCATGAGAAGCGGTCAGGTACTGCTGACAGTCACAGTACGCATTATACAGCATCTGCAGCTGGTTGTATTTATTCCATGTTGTACACACAATATTTTTTGAACCAACTACTAACTCCATACAAGTTCTACTGCAACCACCATGCCAGATAACTCAGCTATTCTGCAGGACAACAAATGAAACAAATCCCATGCACAGCTAGCTCAACTAGACTTCTTTTCAATTTTCTTTTAACTTCATTTAATTCCAGTCTTCCAGTCACAGCATACCTTGGAGAACTGGTCTCAGTTCACACTATCTGGGTCTACTGTGCAGGCCCCCAAGAACTCCTTTTTGAAANGGGGAGGGGATTACTGCAGTTCATTTTTTAACCTGAAAGTTTATAAGCTCAAGCAGCTCACAAATACAAACACATAGTTTCCTTCTGCTTGGACTTTAACGAAAATGATTTTCCACACAATTAGATGCAGTCTTTAGGCAACACATTATTTTAAAGGGGAAAAAAAATCTAACATGCAAAACATTTCAGAAAGTAGTCACTAAGCACACTGCAACCATGTAGCAATGCAAGCTGTAAAGCAGGCATTTTTGTACCAGGTTTGTTATGTCAGATTTTAAAAATAAGAAACATTAATACATAAAATCTATATTAAGTTAACTCAGACATACAGAAAAATTTTTTCTGAGTCACCAAGCCTTCTCTCCTACTGCCACAGCCAAGCATACAATACAGACTTCCTCAACATATCCTCAAGAGCCATTTAAGGGGCTTGTTCCCATTTATCCCATTTTAAGGTTGTTCTAGAACCTGAGCCCATTTAAGGAAGAAACAGTGTAAATTTCAGCTTAAGTTTATTCATGCCAGTTTATATCCATTTGTTCTCATGCCAACATTGTTCTTTAGCTTAAATAGCTCCTCTCTCCCTTTCTAGTGTTTATATCCCGACTGTACTTGCAGACTGCAATCACATTCCATCTCAGCCTTAGTTGCTAGGCTGAACAAGACAAATTCCTTGTCTTCTCTGGAATAATTGACACTGCTGTCCTCCAGCCTCAGTCTGCACTGTCCCACCTGCAGCACAGGTGAGAGAACCTCTGGCTGGCACTCCCCAGGAGCTCGCACCCATTCCACCAGCCCTCCTGGCTGTGTCCTGGCCTAACACACTCCACCATCACCCTCACTTTCTCCGTACCAGCGAGGCAGCAGCAACTTGGTCAGCAATCAGCCAGTGCACCCAGTACATCCCTGGCTCTACTGCTCCTAGCAGTGGAGCTCCTTGCTTGCAGCAGGGTACAAAGGTACAAGGAGTACAAAGGTAAGACTAGAAAGGGATGTGCAGTATAGTTTGTTTTCAGTGTGGATGATTTGTTCAAGTATGACTACACATCCTGTGTCAAGGCTTGTTTTCTGACAGAAAGGTAGTCTGTTGCTCACATTACCTATCAACTACCAGGATTCACTTTAGTTTTTCACACCTCTGCCAAAAAAATCCTTACAGCAGGTAATCTCAAGTACTCAAATTTCCCCTTAACAAGCTCCTGAAGTCACCACTCTCTCCAGCTCAAACCCTACAGTAGCCCTTTCTAGGCTCCTCAGGTATTTTCTGAGGAAGTCACTGTCCCTCCTGACCAATGGCACAGCACAGTCTATTTAACACCACACCAAAAATGACCAGTTTTGTCACTGGTTTCCAACTTAGCTGCAGAACTGAAAAACAAAAAGAATAATATGCATATTTCATGCATTTCCTCCCCTACCAAATGATTCAAATGATTGTAATCTACTATTTAGATGACTCTTGCTGGGAAAGGCACATTCACTCGTGCTGCTTCAGAGACAAGAATCCTCCTCCTTGTTACAACAGTTATGTTTTGTTCATAACACAAGATAAAATTACTCTTCATCCCAAAGAGTCTTCTCCAGACCTTGATTTTCCCTATATGACAAAAAAACCCCAAAAATACACGCCAAAAAGTATTCTGTCACACACTCGTTACTGTAAAGGAAGAACAAAAATACCCACACTCCGCATGACTGTTCCAGGCAAGGAAATTAATCAGCCAAGACTTTGTCCCAAGGTCACCATAAGAGGATGTCTCTTCCTTTAAGTGCTAGGACATCTGCACTCTTTTTCTCAACTAAATGGAATTATGCCAGCAGAAAATAGTTTTAAACGTAAGACAGACCACTCATTCAGGCGTTCAGAAAATACTAGAGCACGAGATGGCAGGATGATGACATGTAGGATCTAGAACAAACTGGAAGAGCACACCTCCGAGCCAGAGGACACAGCAAAGCTGCAGCAGCTCAGTAGCAACGGTACCTCAGTTTCTGGGGCACCACAGCAGATCTTTGTGAAGCACTGAAACTTGCAGCAGACACTGCTACGATACTGCTACCCTCAACAACTGACTCCAGACACCATCTACGATGTACAGCTACCAGGAGGATCCATAACACACAAAGCCTACCAGCGCATCACCGCTGCAGAGTGGGGGTTTTTTTCTTGGTTTTGTTATTTTGTGTTTAAAACCCCGAAGTACACTTACCCTCCCTAGGAAAGAGGAGGACAGCCAAGAATTACAAAACACTGCAAACAAGCAGGCAAAGCAATGAAGAAGAAATACAAACCGTTACACTTTCCACTTTATCTGTCTCTAGCAGCAACGAAAAGTAGCTCCGTTGCTGCCTGAGAACCCAAGCAAATTCCTGACAACTTCCAAGACGGATTCACTGGGTCCACATTTTGTTCCGAGGACTGTATTTTTTGCACGCTCCCATTTGCAGCCCCGCGCGCAACCCTCGAGTACCATTTAATCACAGAGCTCAACTCGCTCATTCTATTAAAGAGA